>JASFDH010002409.1:0-11008 GCA_036937195.1 Nidularia pulvinata | reverse complement strand
TGGTCTTGGACGGGGGGAAAGGGTAGGAGACAGAGGGAGGGGGGATAGGAGCAACGGGGGGAAGGGGGTGGAAATAGTGTATGACGGGCGCAACGATCTGGAAAAGGGACGCCGCATAGCGGACGTAGGGCGAGAGAGAGACGGAAAGGATGGTGAATGTCATGGTGATGCGCTGAGAAGGCGGAGGCGGAGTGATGCGTTGGTATGTCGCTCAAGGGCCCAAGCAGAGCGGGGAAAACGCGCGTCAAGGAGCATGTTACGCTGTATTTATACAGCCCCGTGTTGACGCTGCTTTGGCAAAATCAACAAAGTCACGTCGATCGCGCATCGCGTCTGGCACGGGACCGCTGTGACAGTGAGAGTGGTGGCTCAGAGACGTTGGGCATCTAGGGAGAGAGCCTGCTAGAACATACGAACACAGAAAACATAGGAGATTGACCCACCTCGTGTAATAATAGACAGTGTTCTTCGGGAAAGCCTAATCCGCTAGCCGTCGCTTCGTTCTTGGTGCCTTGATGTCGAGGATCACTTCAGTCTTCGTCTGACAGCCTGGTCGCACGGACCCCGTGCTGCTCATGTTCTTCCTTTCGTCTGGCGAGTTTCATTGTCCGTACTTATCCTTATCCGACATCCATTGGTTCATGATTCAATCTGCCATCATGCCAGACTCCTTCGCCATGCCTGGTTAATTTTGCGTCGGGCTTTCGACGATTACACTTGCTAAATAATTTAACAGCGTGTCAACAAATGTAAATTGAAAGGATTCTCACTGTGGGCAGCGTTCTCCAGCACCTTCGGATGCGACATCGCAACCAACATGTCCTCAGAAGCGGCTTTGCGTCCAATGTCACTTAAGCGATATGCTGCTCCTCCAGCTTTGTACCTCAACATTCTTTAGCCTCCTCGAGTCCTTTTGCGAGGCAGACTTCATTGATTCATAAGTGCATCGGATGTATGATATCAACGCAATCCGTTCTTACGTCCATTAGAAGCACTGTCCATACTAATTTGACGCCCTCGCAGTTTATTCCTTCATGAGAGGATCAATATATCGTACAGAAAATTTCCTTCGGAATGCAAATCGTCCTTCCTGGAGAATAGATGAACATCAGCAATCCACTCGTCCTCCGTTCATGAACGTGCCTACTTACCAAAAGCTTTTACATTCTTAACTTCAAATGCATAGTACGTATCGAGTCATACTTGTCACGAGCACTTCCACCTAAATTGATGTCCCTCTAGTGCACTCTTTCACTAAATTGCCAGTATATGACGCGGAGTTTCTGTTCCTCGGAGCCGCAATCGTCCTTCGTGGAGGAAAGGCGATCATCAACGTTCACTAGTCGAACGCCTCGTCTTACAAGGAGCGTTTATTTGATGTACCTTGAAATACACAAGTACGCATCGCAGTCCAGTACTTCACGAAGGCGCCGATATACATGCGGCGTGTTTCTTAAAGAGTCCAGGTCATCCTTCCTGGAGAGAAAACCAACGTCAGTATTCACATCGCGCCCCATCATTAAATGAACACACCTACTTACCAGGCGCAACCCGATCCTTGTTCACAACTTCAGACGCACAAGTATGCATAAGCTTACCTATATTACCCATCACACCGACTTGCACCCGACAGGCAGGCTCTTAAGGCCAAATACGCCATCAAGAGAAGGAGTTGCGAGCCATGCATACCTGAATATACGCGAATAGAAACATCACAGCATATATATCACTAGAATTATCAAAAATATCCCATGAGTATCTTCCATCCACAATCGACATTCAGTCCCCACATACCCTAATTCAATTGTCTTCCTAGTCCATCTTGCAGAATCGAAATGCTATGCAAACATGTCCTAGGCTGCTTGTATTCGTATTGTCACTTCTAAGCCAATATACTCATCACCAAGCACGGTTCAGCTCTCCAACGCGCCCGCTGGCACCCCGTTTCCAGCCGCCGCTCGCGCTTCAGAGCTACGTAAGTCGCCTGCGTATCATCGTATCTCTACCTACCGATCCGTTTGCAGAATAGCAACTTTCCTCGTAGATGGGAAACTTTCATCCTTCCGACCAATTGAACGCGTCTGCTCAGCTCAACTTGGTATGAGTTGAAAGTTCAAGCCACCAAGGTCCAAGAAGTTGAACAGTAGTACGAGTGTTATCCTCAAAGTAGTTTCTGGTCCTGGATCGCGTCCGTAGAGTCCTTGAAGGGTTGTTCATCCGCGTTTCAGGTAATGTGCGTCCATCTTCCAAGGCTCCAGGAATCCAACGCTGTTTGCCATGCAAAGTTCCAACTTGAGCGTTCAGTTCAAGTGAAGTTCAGGTTCATGTTTTCCTTGGAATCAAGGAGGCGCATGACTTTTATTTGTCTGCAACTGCGAAGTCGAGAAATTTCAACATATGCAATGATGAACAAACATATTCTCTCCGCAAACCTCCTCACCGTCGACCGAGTCGTGGAAGTCTCGACAATCTCGAAAAATTAACGGCAGTCAGAGTAGACTTGTAAAGGCCTCACCCCTACTCTGCTATCAGCCTCAATATGTCTCAACAACAACTTGGAGCTAGAGAGAATTCTTCCGAGTCTGGATACACGCGCTGAGCTTTCGATTCTGATACAACGATACCAATGAAGAAATACTACCGGAGAGCCGAAATTACCAAGCGCACGAACATGATTTTACTACCCCTTAGCACTGTAGCCTGTATCCGGACCTATCTGTACATAGCCTATACCTCTGACAATGGGTCCAGGTTTTCATCTTCGGAATAGTGCGTGCCCATGTCCCGTTCTTCCTCAAGCCGTCACTCCACGTCAACGCTGTCTCCCATTGAAACCTGTCGAGAGTAATGATGAACGAGGCGATATCTCTGGGAGACACGAGCGTAAAGCTAGCCTTACCCCCAAATCAAGTTTGGCTATCAATTCACTCAATCTGTCCACTGCGGCTGCAGCAGGCACAAGCCGACCCTCCGCTACACAGGCCTCGATAAAGCCATTCAGATCGTATACAATGTACCGCTCGGACAGCGGCGGAGATACTGCATCATGACTTCTGATCCCTTGTGCTCCTGTTCCGACATATCTCGCAGATTGTTTTGGTGCTCGGCCCAAACATCTATGCTGAGGACAAACCCAAACTTGACCTCGATTATTTTTGTCCTAGGAGATGCCCCATAAGCATTTGAGTATAAGAAAGTAATAAACCATCCTTCAGCGTGCGTCAGAGCAAGCCTTGAGATCTACGTAACAAAGGAAACAATATGCCCACTCCAAGAGCGGTAGCCTGTTGATAGCGATAAATAATAGCAAGATTCGAAGTTTGATTCTCGAAACTGAAAGTAGGAAGGCCCCAGTTTTGGAGAGTTTCAATAGGTCAAACTTCGAAATCAAGTACATAGTCACGTGTAATGGCACAAGCGCTTAGCGCGCGTCGCCATTAGTTTGGTATTAGCCTGAGCAGCACATTGTCATTGTCAAAACAGATTCGCATTCAGAGACAAAATCTGCTTCTTTCATTCGACTGCATAGCAAAACTGAGGTAAAGAAACACCAGGGATATTATGTAAGAGCAGAACAGTAGTGGATGGGATGGGGCAGGTGGATGTATATGTAGGTATCATCATGTGTGTATGTAAAAAGTACAAATGACTGGGGTAATATTAGGATTGTCCAAAAAATGTTGGTATAATAATGATGGTGGGTTCGTTACGTTTAGAGCGCTTCGATGATGCTTTTGGACGTCCGGAGAATAAGACTTAACGATAGGAAATGGGGCGCAATGTTCCCAACAAAGAAAGGATAAAGAGGTGAAGAACAAGTGGATATGAAATTACCAAGTGCCAATATACGAATCAAGTTTCAAACGCCGGAGGCTTTCCAGCTCGATGGCGGCGGCGCTCTACGTTGACCTGTTCCAGACCGTGGGTTGGCCGGCTGGCTCGCCGTCCTCGACCTCGGCGCATCGCCTCTCGAGGACGGTTCCCGATCCCGATCCCGGGGGATAGGAGGCATAGGCGGGAAGTATCCCGACTCGCGACTCGCCCCGGCCCTGCTAAACCGGTTCGCCGATGGCCCAAATTCACCATACGACGTTCTGGAAGAACTCCAATTCCCCCCCCCACCCCCATACTCGCTCCTCGAGCTGTTGATCACCCCTCCCCCACCATATACCGATCGCGAACTAGGCGAGAATATCGTCGACCCCGTCGACCATCCGTTGCCCATACCCACACCTCCACCGCCCATCCCTGGCATCCCCATCATCCCCATCCCACCCATCATACCGAATGGCGAGTTCACAGGCATATTCATCACCGATGCACTTGAAGGGGCTCCATATACGCTCGCCGCACCGCCACCATACGTCGACCCGCGTTCCCATTCGTCCGCCGCGGCAGCCATGGCCTGCTGCGCGACTGCCATCTGGTACGCCTGTTTCGCAAACATCATCGCCTGTTGATGCGCCGCGAGGAAGGCAGCGTCGTTCGACTGCGGAGGAGGGAGCATGAATTGCGCGGGAGAGAGCATCCCGGGGGCACCGCCTGGTTGTTGCGGCCACATGTTCATGTTGGGCCACCCAGCGGGCTGCTGTTGCATCGGCATGGCCATCATCGGGTTGACCGCTGACATGCGCGTGTTGAGGGCCTGATTGATAGGCATATCGTCGTCGTCGTCTTCGTCGACTACAGGACCGCGCCCGTTGATGTCGTTTCCAAGCTGTAGAGAAAAAAAAAACAGACGTCAAACAACTGTCGATCCAGGATAAATAGGTATTTCTAACCTCAATGGCAGCCCGCGCCTCACGCCTCCTCCTCTCATTCCTCCTCTCCTCATTGCTAGCCACAACCTCCACATCATTCCCCTTCACACTCCCAGGGAAATTTCCGTCATCATCATCGAAGTTGACACTCTTCCTCTTCACATGTCTGGTAGTTGCTGCTCCCAGTCCACTGACACCCGAACTCCATTCCGCCTTCTCTTTCTCCTTGCTCACCTTCGACGCCTTCTTCCTCCTAGTGTCGATCTCACTCCCATCTCGCGGAGTGAGCGGTGCCCGGCCACTGCTCGAATCGCCTGTGGAACTCGCAGGGCTGTCGCGTCGTTGAGGAGCAGCGAACGGCTTGCTTGGCATCGTGGGAGCCTTCGAGGCGGTAGGTGACGATATCGGGACCATTGTGGTGCTCCGCTGACGAACGCCTACCCCAGGCCGGGTCGTACCCTGAGCCGGAGTAATAGTACTGCTACTACCACTAGTCTTGATGCTCCCATTAGGCAATGTCGACTGATCGAGGTTGGCTGAGGACGAAGGAGATATGGGGGAAGTAAAGGTGAACGTCGACGAGGTGGACGAGGGCACGAGGGTACTGCTTCTCTGCCTGGTCTTCACCCCAGTGGAGGCCGTCATATTGGGCGAGGTCGTAGTCAGGGGCGAAGCAATGAACGTCGCCATCGAACTGACACTCGCAACGCTAGTCCTTGGATGCTGCGGCCGCGACGTAACACTGAACGCCGGAGGAGGGGCACGCTCCTTGATTGGAATAGGCGGGAGGAAGATGGACTCCTCTTTCACCTTCTCCTCTCTCTCTTTCTCCTCCTCCTCCTCCACCTCCTCCCTCTCCTTCCTCTCCTCCTCCTCGGTCTCCCACTCCGAATCCGAATCTCCACGAGAGATGAGATTAATTCCAGCTCCAAGCATACTTGCAAGGTCTTCGTCCGGAGGACTGGGCTTGTGACTCCCGTTGGACATGGAGGACAGCACGTCGATCGAGGTGCGCGGTGTGGGACCTGGACTTGGAGTCGGGCTAGGTGTAGATAACTGAATAGATCGAGGAACGCTCAACCCTCGCCCTTGACTTGCCCCCTTGCCTCGCGTAACGGAAAGTGGGCCAGTCTCCCTCTCTGCAGGACTCGGCCCCTCGCGGCCCCTAGAAACAGGCGCAGGAGGAATTGCCTCGTCCTCACTCTCGCTCTCACTGCTCTCACTCGTGCTCTCGCTATCCATACTCTCGCTCCTGCCTCTCTCCTCCGCTCCAGGCGGCGCAGTAGGGGCCACTACCAACTGGTTCTTTACAGCGCGCGAGAGCCGCTCACTGATTATATCCCTCTTCTGATTCTGGCCCAGCTCAACACTCATCCCTGTGCCTTTCCTCTCCGGAACCGGTACAGGCGACGCAGCAAACGGCGAGAACCCCACATTCTTCCCAGGCTCCTTCTCCCCCACATCGAAATACGACGCCGCCTTGATCTCCTTCGCTGGGCTCGCAGGAGGCGAGATAAACTTCGCGGGTGGGTGGCGGCTCGTGATTCCCAGCCCCAGAGAAGGAGGCGACGTCGAGAGGAGGCTCATATTTGGGCTTGATGCAGGGCTCTCCGTGGTCTTACCCCCAAGCAGCGTGCCCCCACCCGTAAACGCATCGTCGTTGTTCTTCGCCACGCCCGTCGTGAGCCGCGGGGGCCGCGAGGTGAGCTCCGCGATGTCAATGAGTGGCTTGGCGGGCCCAGCAGGCGCATTCGAGTTCGAACGCATGTTGTTCGACCGGGGGAGGGAGGGAGGCGGGAGGTTCGTGGCAGGGAGATTGGAGTTCGACCGGGAGGCCTGGCCTGTCCCTGTGCGCGAGCCCGTGGAGTAGGAGGACATGGCGCTGCCTGGTCTGCGCGGCGGCATAAGGGTCGCGAGAGGAGTATCGTCCGAGTCTGTGTCAGATTTCGACTCCGAACTGTTGGAATCGTCGTCTGAGTGGGAGGCGAGCGCAGGTTTGCTGTTGTTGTTGGGTTTGGGTATGGGAGGAACCACAGGAGAGGAGGAAGGTGGTGCAGCAGGATTGGAGTAGGTAGATGATCCTCGGACGTGCCGGGAGGTGCGCTTGTAGTTTGATACTGCATCTGTAAAATGTTAAAATGTTAAATAGTTCCTCAGGCCACAAAATATGAAGAGAAAGACATACCGCTAACACCACTTCCCAAATTATCGCCAATAACACCACCTATAGCAACGGTCATGCTCGCCCTCTTCGCCGCCGGACTCGGGCTCGCCGCACTAGTCGATGCACTCGCGCGTGCTCTAGTTCCACTGCCATAATGGCTCATACTCGACTGCGAGCGCGGTGGCATCAAGCGCTGATGTGCCCTCCTGTCCTCTTTCTCGTAATCACTATCGTCCCCGCCTCTGAGCGGCTGCGTGTATGCCGATACAACCTGGGTATAAGATGTTGAAGTCGCCGAGCCAGGGCTGTTCATCGGCGACCCGTGTCCCGCGTGCGAGCGGGACGAAGGCGACGTCGCGGGGGACCGTGAGGCAGAAAATGCAGAGGACGACACCATCCCGTGCCCGAGCTCTGACTGGGCCTTCTTTGCTTTCCCCGGTCGAGAAGCAGGGGTATGATGTGCCTGCGACCGAGATGTGATGGTGCGTTTCCGCCCTAACCCCCCTGGACGCTGCGTATAGTCTTCATCTGAGTCGTCTTCGTCCTCAGAAGGCGACGGAGACTCGTCCGAAGAGGAAGGATACCCCACTGGACCGGTGGATAGTCTTCTAGGTGCCGGAACAGGGGGCCTCCTACCTGCTGGACTAGGTACCCCTGGGCTTGGTGACCGTCCCAGGACGGGAGAGCCGGCGAGCGAGCGCCTGGCCTGTGCTTCGCGGAAGGCCGCGACGGAGATGCGCTGGGACGATTCGGAGTTGATGGATGCGCCTCTGGGCCGCGTAGGGGGTGTTAATGAAGTGTTGGAAGCGTTTGGATTGTGCGCTGTCGATGGAGACGTGGGAGAAGCTGGGGAATTTGAAGAGGGAGATGGGGCACGGACATGGCGGAATGATTTAAGGTTGAATGAAGAGTCGCGTTGAGGTTCCACAGGGGAATGTTGGGGGATGGGAGGGGGTTCCTTTGCGTTGTTACGGCGCGTGGTGGGAGTGGAGGGAGAAGATTTAGACCAGGGGAAGATGGAGGGTCGTTCTTTTTTGGTTGGTTGTGTTGCTTGTGGTGGGAGAGGAGGGAGGGGCGGAGATGGCGGTTCGTCCCGCCGAGGCTGGGCAGGAAGCGAACGCGTGGACAAGGCACTACTAGGGTCCCCATACGCAGCAAATATGGCTGATTTACTAGGAGGGGGGCGGAGGCGGCGTGTGTCTTGCCCCGTCTCTGCATCTGAGACAACCGTGCTACTGGTGCTTACGCGACTGGCGTAAGACGGCCTAGGGGGAGAAGTGGAGTTGTAATTAGGGAGAGTATATGTCGTGTTAACGGACGTGCTGGAGGTCGAAGGATCTAGGTGAGACTTTTTGCTGCGGCCAAACAAACGAAGCTTGCTGGAGGATGCACCGGACGCTGCAGAGGGATACACATTGTTCTCTCTGCCAATGGCGGCGGCAGAGGAGGGGTGTAGATGCATCTTTCCGTTGGGGCTGGACGGAAGGTATCGGTCTGGGGAGACGTACGAGCTTGTAGGAGACAAGGTGGACCCATCGTCGAAGTCTGACGCGGCGGCCGAGGCAGCCGCAGCTGATGAGCTCGTGGCATCGCTGTTGCGCGAGGTCTTATTCTTTCTGCTGAACAAGCCACCGAGCAGAGGCATGGCGGTAGTTGCGGACGACGTCGCAGGCGCCGCGGGGTATTATAAGAGAGTTACGAAAACGCCTGGTGTTTGTTCCCGTCAGACGGCAACGTGCCTGTGGCTGAGCCTTGTATTGGATGATGTGGCGACACCCTCCGTGCCGCACGCGGAATAGAGCAGAGCTCGAGCTCGACGGGGGTTGGGAGGAAAAAACCGCCGTCGTCGGGGGACCCGATGGAGAGAGCGTATAAGGGAAGAAGGGAATGGCTGCAGGGTGGCTAGAGCGCTGACAAGAAACACGGTCCCTCCTATCCTTGGCGTTATTTGCCCGTGTTACCCACGCGTCCAAAACTACTTACCCAGATCGATATCCCCCTCGTCACCCATCCGTCCCTCGTCCCCTGTCTGCCACCGTCTTCTTCCATGCTCTGCTGACTTCGAATTATTCCATACTCGCACTGTCATCTGCAGCATGCTCAACTTATGCACCGTCGGGCTCAAAACAGCGCACGTCCATCACTTGGCAGCCAATCACTACTCTCGCCGACTCCCCTGTGTTCGAGACCGGGGGGCTGCAAACTCCTGTCCATCTGGCACGGCATCTCCTCCTGCCGTTCTTCCTGTCAACAACTCTGCACGTTTGATATCAATTCTACCGTGTCTCTCTCTTCGCAATACATACCAACGCAAGGTGTACTTCCCAAGTCTGCTTCTTCTTCCCCCTGGCTAGTGATTCTTCCCATATGTCGCGACGGATCTATTTCCGTCCGTGGAAATGAAGATGATATCATGATTTTTTCATCTCGCGTGCGCATCTGGCTACGAAGTACAAGCTACTAGCGCTTGTATCAATTGACTCCGGGAAATACGACCAACGATGATATCATTATCTCTCTAACCAGGAGTGCGTTCTCTGCCTCGCGATTATGTACAGATTCGCCAAGCACGCCTTCCCTGGAGAATGCGGGCTTTATCCTCTACTTACCCCATGACACGATCGATGCCGCTATCGCAGCCCACGAGTCCTTCTTCCCATGCTACCGACCGTCGGCTCTCGTAGGAATAGCTCAAGCCTCGAGTTCAGATAGGGTATTACTTATTCGCTTCTCCCGTTCTCTCACTACGGGCTATCCTTCAACCAGGCCGATCATCCTTCTGGAGACGCGGCGAGTGGTATCTTTACTATACTTTACATCCGAAGCGATGCTGCACCATCCGACACTGCGCGCCAATAGCGACGGCGACGCGACGTACCGAAGGGTCAAGGGAAGACCAATTATGCAATACTCGACGAAGGATCAATACTGGCCAGGATCACTGTCTTTGAGCTAGTCGAACCAGGCTTCCGAGCGGCGTGCTGCTGGTGAACTAAACCTTTCAGCTTTCCCTTCTAATCTTCTCGAATGCAGTCTCCCACAACGAGACACTCGTGACGCATGCCAGTACGCCGAAGGGCCAACGTATCTCGTTCATTTATAATATCGTCGGCCAAACTGTTGTCGCCTATTCGCCCCCCGCATCCAGGCTGTACAAAGTTAGTACCCCTTCGCAGGTCATATGCTACCTCTCGCTTCTCGAGTTCTTTTCCCGCCTTCTCGCATTTTAATTTTAATATCGGCGTCCCACTCTACCGGAGTTGGGTATAACCTCATTGAGTCGGTTAGCATTCGGCCTTCAAAATTGAAATTTCAAGGGTAGAGCGTCGAGCTTGGTGTAGCACCCTACTAGGCCACCGAGTTCTGCTGGACGGTAGCCGGTCGTCGCCTTTTAATCACATTTGACGACGCCCTCTACTGTTGTTGGATCATCTTGAGAGTATTTGATATAGATAAAAATTTCGCCGCCTTCTGTCCCTATACCAGAAAATGCGGCAAACAGATTCCTTAAATATAATATATTAACTTGACCACGGTACATCTTAGAGGAGTTACTATCTGACAACGAAGGTGGATTGAGCCAAAACTGCTGGTACAAAGCACATATCTTATGCCACCCGGGGTATAGACAGTAGTTAGCCTGAGTATTGCCATTACATTGGAGCATGCTGATCAATGGGACTTGCTAAAAAGATGCAACACATATCCAATAAACGCAACGGAAATAGCTATCACTGAGAGTTTCGTTAGCATTTCCCATTACCACACAACGGGCAGAAGGCATACCATATATACGATAGATGAAGGCCATTTCTTGGTCGCGCCTGACCTGAATACTAACGTCGTGCCAGGCTTGACCATTAGGCTTTACTCCGGACGCCGATGACTCAAGCCGGGGCACAACTGCCTGCTCAACCACTTGCTCCTGATCACCCCTTGCCTTGCTCCAGTCCCTCATGACAGCAAGCACAGTGCGAATATTCTCCACCGAGAGTGATTTCCCTTCGTCTGATGCGAGGGACTGCGCAGTGCTGATTGTGTTCTTGATCTATTATCTACGGTGAGAAAAACATAAATAGAGACA
>JASFDH010002407.1:0-11013 GCA_036937195.1 Nidularia pulvinata | reverse complement strand
TGTTCTCATACTCTTACTGATTACCCTATGTAGATATATTTGTTCCCATAGGTACTATACTACAATATACAATAGTCCGTTCTTACGCTGACTGAGATATATTTGTTCCCATACAATGGAGAAAATCCGCGCAAAACTGACGCCAGATATCATGTGGTAGCATCAGCGTGACAAGAGGAAATGAGAACGCGATGGATTGATGGCATGCGATAACGCTCGGCACAGACTCGGCATCATCATTCCGATATTCCCATGGCTCTGTCACGGTTGTCCCAAGGAACGTCAAACGTGACATTTTAGTCCTCTCACTTTTATACCTTTTTTCGAACATCTATCCCCACTTCTTACCTTAATATTGTGCTCAATATGTACCTTGGATTATCTTACTTAGTCATATGTACTTTTTTCGACCTAAATTTTGAACTTACTAAATAAAATGCTTGAATACAAAATGTTGTCCCAAGGACTATCAGTACACTGTACCTGGCGAAGTTCGTGGTTGTCGCTTAACCCTATCGCCGTTCCATCGGGCCGGTTATGTTGCCGCAATCCCTTATATACTTATTTATCATGTAGAATCGGTGCCTTTGTCTCTTGTCGATGTCTCCGGACCAATATCCTGCTGTACGGTATCTGAGTCAACATCCTTCAGGTAGATTGTTTCCAACTCATAAGCTTGAATATCAAAACAAATAATTCAGACCATTTTCTCGATAGATGTGGAGGTTGAACGCATTGTCAACGTTATACTGAAAGCGTTCGAAGGTCAATAGTCCGATGTTCCTATGATTCGTTATCGTTTAAATGTCACAAAAGGAGATCCTTTCACAGGTATATTGGTGGGCGGAGACCTTTCTCTTACACCACACGAATTGCGCGCGAGCATTAAAGCCGCAGCCATGAGTGGTCAAGTTCATGTGGCAGTTATTGGACCTAACATAGAAGACATTGTTGGAGCCGCATTGTGGTATCCTCCTGGGACCAGTTCTATGTCGACGTATGTCTTCATGTTCGTTATGCCTGTGTTATTCCAGGTCAAGGAATAATAATACTTAAGAGTCATAACTAACCTGTATCATTTGCTACAGAGAGGAAATACGAGAGGCAAGTGGCTGGAACAGATTCTTGGCTATGTTGTCAGATGAAACTAGGGACTGGTGGATAAATTATGTGCGAAAACTTCCCTTCGAAACTGAAACACTCTTTCAATGAATGGCGTCATGGTACACATTCCAGTTTATCCCACTGATGGGTCGCTTGGCAGACGATGCAATGGGATCTGGCTATTCCCTCAATGCCTGGTATCTCTCAATATTCGGTGTCACTACAGAACACCAAGGCAAAGGATTTGGGAAGCTTCTATTTAAGCATGTGGATGATTTGGTCAGTACAAGTGTTCTTTGATCATTTGGGTATAGTTGGAGAATAAATTTATGTTTTGAATTTACAGGCTGCCAAGGAAAGGAAGTCAATTATTCTCGAGACCACCACCGAACTTGATGTAAGAATATTTCCTTGAGATGTGATTAAATCTCCCTGAATAACAAATAACATTTCATCTAGGTCAAGATTTATCGACGCCTTGGATGTGAAATGCGTGGTGAAGTCAAACTGGAGAGCCCAATTAGAGAAGCAAGAATATATTTGATGGTGAAAGAGTGTAAAAATAATGTCTAGCGGAATAATGGGAAATCCAATCAAAGTATTTGAATTTGTAACAACTTTCGAGATCTTGTAGCAGTACTGGGAACAACTTAAAAAAATATCATCCAAACGACATATCATGAAACTTTCATGCCTACGGAATTTGGCACAAATTCTCAAAAATAATTGCTATAAGTATTATCTCAAAATTTCCGCAAGTACCATGAAACAATGAGTTCGAATATCACCGTTATCTAAATTTCTGCGGGAGAGCACAGCGAGCACGACGTAGGTCGTGACTCATGCGTCTCCATCATCAATATACACAGTACATTCCACGTGCAACAAATTACTACTATACCATTTTAATCAATTCGCCACTAGTTGGATGCATTTACAACGGGTCTGGCTGAGACGGGCTCTGGCTAGGTGTAATGACATTTTGGTTCCGTCAGACACGCAAAAGCCGTGTGACGGCAGCGAAATTCGTCGAAATGGACCTAACAATCGCCATTTGGGACGCTTTTTTGGCCTTTTGTTCGAATGGCTTCGTCAACAGCTTCCGCGGCCTGTGACCGCCATGACAATTCGTTGAGTTTTCAGGGCCAGTGGCCTGTGACTGAAGGATTGATTGATATGGTACAATATTCTCCGGAAGGTATCAATTTTCCGGAATTCTCGCATTCCCGGAACTTACTAATTGTTCGAATCCTCCCATGTACTGTATTGTCAGAGTACCGGCCCACTATCTCACTCATCCTTCACCTTAAGGAATAGGAATCGAAGATGCCCCTGCGCCACGCCGCCACTAGATGGATTCTCTTATTTTCAAGAAGGCAAGGTTAATCAATACGTGGCATGGCTTCCTCCCTTGTCCTCCCCCTTGTAATCTCTCTGTTGGTTATCTTCCTCTCGCATAAGATTATTTCCAAACTATGGAGCCTCGGTCTACGAGAGAGCCTCCTCCCACCTGGTCCGCCTACAATTCCAATCCTCGGCAATATCCATATCCTTCCGACGATAGATACTCATTACAGGTTGGCTTCAACTACAGTTCTGGCTTCTATTATGCTTGTTCTTATTTCTGCCCCAAGATTTACTGAATGGGCCAATAAGTATGGCCAGATTTACAGTCTGAAGCTTGGGTCTAGCACAGCAATTGTACTCACTGGACGCAAAGAAATACGGGAGATTCTTGATAGGAGCTCAGCTCTCACATCTGATCGTCCGTCTGTTCATCTTGCAAATACCGTTACAGGGTATCGAAATATGGCATTGTGAGTAATTTGAATCTCACTACGAGTGGTATTGAAGATATATGTACAGCTCCCGCTACTGTAAGCTAGCTGTCTGTTAGAGTCCAGCAGACTGTTCGACTTGAATATTAATACAGCTAATATATGGCGCTCTCAAAGGCGAGGTGCTCATGAAATGCTGCGTCCACAGTCATGCCATGTGCTACTGCCGATCCAGCAAGCCGAAGCAACACAGATGCTGTTCGAAATGCTGACTTACCCCAACGTAAGTTCGCGAATTTTGCAAGTACATAAGTTATCTAATTAAGTTCAAGAATTTTGTTGAACACATTCGACGCTACAGTTTTTCGGTTATTCTTTCCGTGACTTATGGAAAGCGAGCACCGCGTTATTCGTCAGCCGATGCACAGGCTTGTTTCGAAATGTTACAATACTGGGAGGAGGTTCTTATGCCTGGGGCTCATCCACCAGTCGATATCCTTCCTATTCTGAAGAAAGTTCCCGAGTCCTTTGCTTACTGGAAAAGACTCTGTGCCAAGACACAGTCATTGCAGCAAAAGTTATATTTTAGCCTACTTCATGAAGTGGAATCACGTATCATGAAAGGAATAGGAAGTAACTGCATTATGGGAATGTTATGTCACCGAGGTTTGGAATGGGGCTTAGACCGTGAATATATAAGGTAAACAAGAACCTCAGTAATCCATTCTATGCAAGACAGCTCAAAGTTTTACTCGATAGCTATTTAGGAGGTGCAATGCTAGAAGCTGGCACGGATACGACTGCTGCTTTCTTACAGTCACTTATCCTGCTACTGGTCGCTCATCCTGATGTCCAAAGGAATGCTCAAGCGGAAATAGATCTGGTTGTTGGATCCGATAGAATACCGACTATCGACGATTTAAGCTGGTTACCATATGTTCAGGCTGTTGTCAATGAAGTACGGTGAGCCCTAAATTTATGGCAGATGCTGTCTAATTGGCACGTAGACACACAGATACAGGCCGATTCTGCCACTCGGCATTCCGCATTATACTACAGCAAATATAATCGTATTTTTTTTATCAGTGAGGTTCATTTGGAATACTTTCTGACGTGGTGCTCCCATAGTATGAAGATTACATCATCCCGGAAGGAACAAGTGTATTTCACAACATATGTGAGTAAGCCACTGCGTTGTTGAATGTATGTTTCATCAACAGCCGGGTTTAGGGGGTGTATTTCATGATGCCAAAACCTTCAAGGAGCCTGAAAAATACAACCCGGATCGCTTTATCTCGGATCCTGAGTGCGCAAGTATAATTGAAGCTCATGTCTTTGGTAGCGGGAGAGTCAGTAATTCCGTAAAAAAAAATATTGCACGTTTTGACGAAAATCCGATATCAATTGATAGCGTGTTTGCCCAGGAAAGCACTTCGCAAAGAACTCAATAGTAAGTGTTGTCAGTCATTTTAAACTGATATTCATGGTTACATTCGGTGTCGTCTTCAACTGTAGGGAATAAATACTATGTGTCTTCTGTGGGGTTTCAAATTTGAAAAAATTCGTGATGAGAAAAAAAATATTGTTGACGTGGATATTTTGGATTATGCGCAGGTGCGCAGAATCATCTATGTAACTGATCTGTTACTTCTCTGTCGTTCTAATATTTGAATTTGTACAGGGCTTGGCCAGCTTCCCTAATCCTTTTCGGTGTAGTATTACTGCACGCACCACTCTTCACGAAGCAACCATACGTCGGGAGTTCGGGGCTGTCACAGAGGCATTTATACCATTTGAACATGGCTTGAGTGCTGCTGATGTGGAATACTTGCAAGAATTCCGTAATACGTAGAATGGTTAATGTGGAGATACGGGAAATTGGGAGTCCATGGAACGGATGCGAGCTATTCCAGAAATAATATACGTCATACAATGTCCCATTGTAAGTTGTTGAATATCACAGAGATTGAGCGCTATGCATTCACTTCGTGCACTCTGTAGCACACTGCAGGATAGAGTACAGCATGTCTCTGTTCATATGTAGCTATTGCTCTTTCCAGTTATTGCAGAACGTTCACATAAATCATCAGTCGCTGACGAATCAGTAGAAAGGGGGAGGTGGGCGTTATATTGGAGTTAAGTGTAAAGACTGTGGATGTCCTATGTATCGAGCTAATTCACTACAGGAGCATGAGAAGAGAAGAGAATACAAAGAACACGGTATGTGACAGTACTGAATTGATTGAATACGATGAGGAGTCCGATAATGTGTGAGAAGTGAATACATTGGAAGAAGGGAAGGTGATGCATTACTTGGAAGCGGAAAAAATAACAAAAGAATGACAGATAGAGAGAAAGGAGCGAAAGGGAATGTGGAGTCTCGTTCTGAAGCGGATTCTACGTGCGATGTGTTGCAGATTGGGCGATGGTCGACAGCAATACAGTTCAGCCCAGGCGGGTTGTATACTCTTCCCAAAGAGTATTCACGAAGGCCTTGTCAGTCTGCACAACCGGTATCAGAAATTTGTCAAATCTTCTTAACCCGGGATGCGAGTATCGGAATACTCACGTAAATCAGCCCTAGTACCTCTCGGACAAAATCATTTTTCTCTAGCGTGGTGGGCTTGTTCGGGTGGGAGTCCGCTGCAGCCATGATACTCTCCCTCACGAGGTCGGCGTCGATTCCCCGCACTACTTTCTTCTCCTTTCCACTAGCAACAGCGCTCTTCATTCCATTCGATACGGGCGTTGGGCCGTTGCGCATGGACCCAACTCGCGAGCCGGTCGTGGGTGTCGCCATCTCCAAGATAGTCGCGTGCATCTGCGCCGGAGGCGTCCCCATCAACTCGGGCGACGCAGCACCCGAGCTTGAGCTAAACCTCGCTATCGAGCTCTCGCGCGACGCAGCCGACGTCTCAGGCACGTCCCAGCTGCGCTCGATCTCCTCCCTCTCCCGTGCGTCGCGCTCCTTCCTCGACTTCTTCTTCCCTCTGACCTTCTCCCTGCCAGCTCCGTTCTTCTTCCCATTCAGCGCCACGCGCTTGAAGGCCTCCACGTCGCTTAGCGCACTCGTGTCCGCGAAATCGAGCTCGACGATCTCGCCGTCGTCGCCGTCGCCTTCGTTCAGTGGCGGGCGGGGGTAGGGCCACAACTCTGAATCAGCCTCAAACGGGACCAGCGGACGGCCTTTCCTCGGCTTCCCGTTGGGGGCAGGGGAAGATGACGTCATATTTGACGTGGAAGGCCGCACTGTCGAGGTGGACGATACATGCTCAATAGCGCTTGGAATGCCGTTGAGGTTCGGGCGGGGAGTCACGTCCCCGTTGACTCTCCTATGCCCGTTCGTACCACCTCTACCGACGCTCAGCAGATCCGCAACTATGGGGATCCCTGCACTAGCACCGGCTGCTTGCAATTCCAGGTTGTTCTCCGCCTCTGGGTCTAAAGCGGTACTCGACTCCGAAAACCCACCATCCGAATACACCTCGTGCCTACTTCTGCCCTCATCTTCGTTGTCGCCTTCTCGGGAACTTGGGTGCGAATACGCAGTGGAAGCGGCGGAAGCAGTGCGAGAAGGAGGAAGGCCAAGGAGGATGGAGATGACATCTTGATTGAGGACTTGCGGATGGGACGTGGACGGTGTTGGAGAGTGAATGGCGATGGGTTCAGTTTGAGTAGTAGGGACATTGGGCTGTCGTGCCGGTGCGGGGGACGTAGCGAACGAGAAATCGGTATCGGTTGCAGCCGGGGTGCTGTGAGTACTCGCGGAAGCAAAGATGGAGTCCAATAGACTGATGCCGGTGCTGGGTGGGGGAGGAGGAACCGCGGGTTCTGAGAGTTCGGGACCGCCTAAAGCAGCGAACAGGGATGCGACAGTCATCTTGGAGGTAGAGTTGGGTTCTACTGTAGATGAGGAGGCGGAAGGGGTGGGGGCAAGCTTTGCAAATAGCTTATCAACTTCTGAAAGTCCGGCGGCGGAGCTCTTGGGAGGCCTGGGGGAACCATTGGCGCTGGATTGGTATTCACTGTCCGATTGATTGGACATTTGAGAATCAGATACGTCTGAATTGATATCTGGCGCAAATAGACTACATTAGCAGCATGACGCGAAGATGGGCACATACACACCTCTCCGAGAGGAGGCTTTGGTAGGACGAGGGTTGGGGTTTGGGGGCGGTGGCTTCCCAGGACCATAACGATACTCGTCGGGATATGGGACGTTCTTCTTGATATAAGAATGAAGCCTGGATTTTGGCGGATCAGGGCTAGAAATAGACGAAAAAGTCAGGGCTAACGCACCGCTGCATAACAGGAATAAGAGGCTCTCGCTCGTTCGTCGCAAAACACCACAGTCCGATAATGGTTGACCGTTCCTTCTCCTTCAAATCGGGCATGTCTGGGACGGCATAGGCTTCAGAGAATTTGTTTGCTGCGTCGGAGGAGGGATAAGATTGGAGATCTGACATGCGTCGGGTGGTAAATTCGGGGAAAGATTTAATTATGCAGTAGCTGCCGTGGTGTGTTACAATATCCTCGGGGTAGATGCGTTGGATGTGGTCGTCCATTCCCATACGGTTAAGAATGTAGAATCCGTATGGCGGGTAGGCATTTCTGGTTGAAAGTAATACAAACGCAATAAGATAAATATAGGGACGTGGCCATGGCGTGTCACACTCACCTTTCGTACAAAAACATAGTCCCTTCGAACCCTTGCTTCTCCCACTTCTTTCCGTTGTGATGGTACAGGCAAACATGGCTGAACTGATCAAATATTGAAATAATAGATGGATCTCTTCTCCGGAGAACTTTAAGATTATGGTTGTATCTAGAGGTGGGTGACATGCCAGGCTTTGTTCCTGAGGGTTGGATTACGGTTGGATGTGGGCGTAAGACCTGAGAATGTGGCTGGTGAGGAGAACTATAGGAGTCCTGCATTGTGATGTGTTCGTATGAAGAGGCACGGAGGGGTGGGCCCATGAAGATGGGGGTAGGAGGAGGAGGAGGTTGAGCGGTTTGCGTTCTTTGACAAGCTCGAGTTCCTTGCCGTCAGCTTACAATGGGCCGGAGCATGCCGGTTGTGTGACACTGTTTATTCTCCAAGCGGTTGGCAGCCGTGGATAAATACGGATCAATACTCATTCACCTTTGCAAGATATTTGACTCGTCCTATGCTGCAAATTTCGAAAGCCGTAGTTTGTTCTCCTTGCCGCCGCCCAATAATAATCGGTAAGCATGCAATTGTCGGCACGATACTGTCTCTCCGTTATTTTAACTTGTGTTAGAATATTTGATGCCAGTTTGCGAGTGTTTCGCGATGCACTGCATTTCGCATATATCGGTTTTCATTTTAGTCTACATTTTATGACTTTTGTATAGCTAGCTGCATTTGTATATATGCTTCACATTGGATATTATATATGTAGTCTAAAATTGTAGTAGATGCTCATTCGTTTGCACTCTTGGAAACTCCCTCTACCCTTCTGAGGACAAACTGCCTTCGATATCATCGAGACTCTACATTCTGCTAACTTATCTGCCGCCTTTTCGCTGGTCTGCCTTCCGCTCGCTGCTCCTGCTCGCTTCTCTGCCTTATGCTTGCTGCTTGCTGCTCTGCCTTCTGTTGTTCTGGTGTTATACTTACTTATCAGGAGACACTTCAAGTCCATTTCTGTGGAGGTTTCGTGGACATCTAGGTTCTGGACCTGCCTCAGGTACTGGCATACAGCTCAAACTCAGTGCAAATAGGACTGTTGTCCCGGTTCGTAGGAGGGAGGTCTTTCAACAATGTACTCATAAACTGCTATAAAGCTTTTGTTTGTTTGTAAAATGCCTTGGTATGTGATGTAGAATTCGGTTACTATTGGCTTTCTCGGTTGATATCTTGTCTCAACAGTTGATAAAATGACGGTTCTCATATTGCAGAGATCATGAGCAAATATCGAGAAGTATGTGGATTTCATTCGATTTTCTTATTCACAGTGTAACAATAGATTGCGAAATGAATGTTCAGAACGGCAGTTAATTCCAGAAGGATCTTAAGTTGTAGTAATATATGCACGTGAGTGTGCCAATATTCTCTTTTTCTTTTATCATCGACAACTCCTATTTTCAGGGCATATTCTCTAGTTATTATTATTCTATTTTTATTTGGGTGAGTAATGTATTTTAACTTCTGCGTATGGGTTTACTGATAGCCATTATTCGTGGCACCCTCAGATACAACAATCAGAGCACATATAGATACAGCCTTGAGCACTGGAAGGACTGGAGATTTGGCCTGCTTGTGTAATCGACCCATGCATTCCTCACTGTGAGCATCGGCACCATTGTATATGTATTGTCGACTATTAGCAATTACGAATCTATAAACACTTTCCATGACATTAATAGATTATTCTTATTTATCCTAGGTCAATCGTAAATCTATTCAGAGAGGAAGCTAAATGTATTGTGAAATATTGAGGAATTTTATTCGTGCCTGTAGCCAAGTCCTCGACGTTCGAGATTCGCCATGGTTATATTTCACTGTATGAGATCATCAGGCTTGCACAGGCTTGCATTTATCGATCATGCTAGTGAAAGCACATAGCTTTCAGCGGTCCGAACATTAACGGGATCCACAATCTCCAACAATTCATCAATGCAATATAATTATCCGACGTCTATGGGCAATGGCATACAGCTATTTCTGTCTTTCCCTGAAGAAAAGTACAGCCTTCGATGAAGCGATGCATGATACTTAAGCGCCGAACTGTCTGGAAATACCCGACTTCGGGCACCCAGCCACTGTTAAAACTTCAGGTAGACTTCCTTGATCGATCCTTAACTATCGCGCGCGGCGCTACGAGAAACTCCTTGGCATCCCCATTTCTAATTTCGATCAATTCTCATCCTCCATCTCCTATTGTCTGGGATAGTAGGTCCTGCGCTATCTCTCTTATAATCTTGACTCAGTTGCCGGCTCTTATTTCTGCATAGGACGCACATCTTGATTCTAGCCGTTGGAACTAGCTCATCTTCAGGAACTGAAGCACAGTTTATACCTCAAAATGCCGTTTTTCACCCAACCCACAGACTTCTCCGTTATTGGAAGCTCGCTAACTGATGTTGCGGGCGACTTAAATGTGCATATCTCACCGCATAAATATTCGCGTATGTCCTATCTCTAAGGGCTGATGTGTATTATGCAACACTTGTTAATGTATTTTTAGGCCCTGGCCCTCTGATGTCAATCGTTCAAATTCGGAAGAAGGACAGTGGAAGGAAGAAAAGAGATGGCTTCCACGTACGCCCATCTACATCTTTAATAATATAAGTTACTCCATTAGTCTCAACAGATCATCAAGCGGAAACATCTAGAGCTACAGCGCCAGTTGCATAAAGGTGTCGGATATCGCTTGCATTTGGGACGTAAGAAGGGAAAGGCTGTTGTCGTCAAGATATTTGAAGGTTCTAACTCGGAAAAGGTAGGCTTATTCTTTGCAACAGCAAGACTACTTACCATATCTTCTGCTAAATTCTGCTAAATTCTTGCAGTACTGTGCTGCAGCAGTAGCTTTCTCACGACGTATATGGTAATTGAACTTTCGATTTTTGTTGAATAATACTCTTATTATGCATATAAATGCAGGCATTCAAACGTTGCACAACTGATAGGAATATCATCCGAGGGGAGCTCAACTCATTTTGCTGTTTTCTCTGCAAGTAAATCGACGATGCGAATTCAGCCCTTAATCGCGGGGGCACTACGCACGGACTTGAATCGTAGTGTAGAGCTTTCGCTCAAAATGGTATGTTTCATTTTTACAGATATTTTGATCCAGCGATGAATTTCCAATGTATATTCAAGGTTAAAGGTATTGCTGTAAGTTAATAAGTTTTATCAAATATCACAGGGGTGATTTGATCATCTTTTTTCAATTAGGCCGGCTTACACCATATCGGGTCGCAAGGTATCTCGTTGCGCTCACTTGTAACGAGAATTGATGACTTGGAGGTGAGTTTTTCTCGATATGGACATACTCATCTTACAACTGTGTATCCAATAGCATTATGATATCCTGTGTTCAAAGCACGGAGAACCTGTTTTATCAATAAGTCCTGGTGTAATAGATGAACCGCATAACGAAGC
>JASFDH010002406.1:0-11014 GCA_036937195.1 Nidularia pulvinata | reverse complement strand
GGTCAGGAAGTTGAGTGTCATTGTCACTATACTTGAACCATACCACTCACCATCATCTGTAAATTGGGCATTAGGAATAAAGGAGGCACAGCACATAAGCTGAAGCTGTCATTCATCTTGACTACTTCCTTTGGTAGCACTTGAACATGTTTCCTGGAGATATTCCTGGAGTCTCTGGTGTCTCTCCTTGGTCACTGTGCATATCTATCTGTCTGGAACTCTAGCCTATACCCCAGAAAGCATGTTTGTGACATGTCTAAACACCTACTTATCATTTCCTTCCTAAATTTAGTACTGGAAGAGCACTGTACTAGATTATCTCGAACTTGAAGTTGACTTGTAAAGATGTCATGAGCTTTGGGTGAATGGTCTGATGGTGACCACTTGTAACAACTTGACATTGCATTTGGCAGAACTTGCCAGAGATTTTCAATTCCATTCTTCCTCACTTTTAACTAAGCTCCAGAATGATGTGGAATGTGTATTTAAAATAAATAAATGTTGTAATGTGCAAGAAAAATGAATGTCTGGGATTTGGTAGGCTTATAAACTTGAACATTAAAGTTTCTCACCAAATTTAGTGCCAATCACTTTATTAGTACTGCCAGCTAATTCCATTACTTTGAGCAACACTTGTTAGAGATAGTCAATTCTGCTCTTCTACACTTCTAACTGAGCTTCATAGTAAGCCTAAACATGTACTTATGATATATGTACATAATAATAAGTGAGAGAAATGAATATTTGCAGTTTGATTCCTTTTGAAACACAACAAAAATATGAATATATTGATGAGTTCCTACTGGCCAAATAATTAAGTTTCTGCTTGATCTACTTCACCTCATTGCTCCTCTTATTCTGACACCCTTTTGGTTTGGGTTTTGATTTTGGACATGGAGGCCCAGAGCTTCTAGTTTTTACTTCAATTTTTTCAAATACTATGTAGTTCCATCCAATCTCATAGCACAGTTTTTTCAACCACAATCAAATTGTGCCCAGGGCTGGCAGTTATTTTTACCCACCAGTTTCTGGTGCATTCTAATGATATGCTACTATTGTTCTCTTGGTGTTACAAATCTCCTGCTGATTGCAGCATCACACCTCAAAAACTTTGCTGCAATTGTTTAAACTTATATCACCAGCAAGCTGGCAATGTCTACTTTACAGAAATGTAATTTTTATTATATTTTGTTGAGAAATCATAAAGCTAGCTGCAAAGTACTACAAAGTGACCTAGTGTTGAAAAATCAGACTGATGTTTCCCCAGTGAGAAATAGCTCAATTTTCCTGAAAGAAAAAAGGTAGACCTACTTAGAATAATTATTTGAGTACATGTCCCAATTTTCAGTGCTCAATTCACAGTGGTTGTGACACAATTTGAGCATTGCAATACAAGGGAATTTTGCAACACTGCAGGAATGACAGTAATATGCCAATCCCAACTCCCTACACCAGCTGAAACCATTATTCATAGCATTTATCCTATGTGGGCACTAAGTATGAAAAGCAGTGCAAAAAGAATTACCTGATAGGTTTTATTTGGTAGGCTGGTATACTGACAGTCACCTTTGCAATACCTATTCATCATAACATATGACATGAAGTCTCCTATTTACTTATATACACAGGTAAGTAATACATTGCACATGTGAGTGGACAATTTGTGCAACTATGCAGTCAAAAGTTGCACAAGTGTGGCACTTGCATATCATTGTAAATATAGATCTTTCATATTTGAAAGAAGATATTAGTGGACTGTTTCAAGATATAACAACATAAATTTTTTGTCACATGATGTAGGATCTTTTGTAGATGATTGTGTTCATGACTTTGAGACAAAGACCCCCCATCTCTGTCTTTGTATTTAATTCTGCTGACTCAAGTTGCTTGGAATCATAATCTATAGTTGAAGTACTGTTATATCTGAGAATGTATTTATTGAAGAGACAGTGCATAGGTATCGCCAAATTAAAATGGGATGTTTGAAGTCATGTCCTTCAATTAACTGTAACAGTGAGAATAGATTTACTCTACTATGTAAATTGTTGCTCACCATAAAATATCTGCATCATCATCTGATTGTAGTGATCCTTTCCTTTTTAAACAACTTAGCATTGTGCCTGCTTCAATACATACCTCTCATGAGCAATTATGATGTATGTAGCTAGTGTCCTGTCGCACATATAAATTTGATATAAATATTATTGCTCTTCAATATTGAATGGAAAGTTGCACCAGGAAAAATCTGCTATCTGCAGGTCATATATCATGGTAGGCGTAGATAAAGCAAAGCATTCACATGAAAAGCAATCAATTACGCATCAAAATTATGTATTAATCACTACTTTAATGGTTATGTGTGCGTGTATTTGCGCAAAATTTGCGCATGCGCTACTTGCGCGCGCACTTACTTGTCCACGCAAAAAAGTTATTGCCCGATCATAGCGACACGTAGCAGATGGAATCATGCACCATGGAAGGGTCAAGATGTAAGTATTTCATGCAGAAGCTTCAGCCTAAGAGGGGCGGGAGATATTAGATCATGATGATAATTGAAGTTGAACCCAAATTAAGCGAGTTTACCACATGACCTGTAAGTTGCTGGTCTGTGCGAGTACTTATCTGGTGCACATGCACATGACTCATCACATCGTGCATCATATCTTCCATGTCCTCTGTCAGCCTCCTTAACACATCACTCTCAGTGCCCTAAGATTCTAAAACGCCCCACCGGTACCAAAATCCGAGTATTTAGAACGACATACAAGGAATGAACTGTTTTTGCGGATAAAATGAATTTATGGCTTGACTGAACAATGCTTCTATCTACATAGTATTTATTTCCATTTTCATGTGAGAACATAAAGCAGAAAGGTCGCAATCAACAAATTTCAAGTGTATATGGCGTGCGAAATACCTGACGAATGATTCATCGGGTTTAGCAGAATATGACGCCAAAATGCAGGTCTTATCATTCGAAACGGAACGCATAATTCGAGGCAATGGGCTCCAAGACCTGAGGACGGAGTGACACAAATGCTTGGCTGTTTCTGTTTTCTTTCGATCTTATTTCTCTCACAGTGTCGCCTTTATAGTTCTGTTAGTTTCATGTATTGGCAACCCACGTTGAGGAGCATGCAGGTAGCGATTAATTGTTTACTCAAATATAACTATAGTACAAACCAACACTTCAAGAAATCCAACACCACTCACACCACGGATTTGCCTTAACTTTTTCATCTTCGTCCTTTTTACGGATACCTTCGTCAAATGAGAAGCGACCACCATCTCCACCCTGGCCACCTTTTACATTACTGCGTCCTCCTTCTCCTCCATTCCCAACTTTCCTTTTTTATTAGCTAAAATCAAGAGGTTGGATGAAGAAGTATTTGCTGACCTTCTATACCGTCGAAAGCGTAATCCGCAGATGGGGATAGATGTAGATTCGCAGCCCCTCCAGCTCCTCCAGCTCCACCTTCTGCATTTCCCTCTCCGCCTTTTCCTCCAAATCCCCCTAAAAGTAGATTTAAAAATTGAGAGTCCATACACTAAAATCTAAAAAGGTTTACCCTTGGTATTTCCGATATGTCTATTCCTTACACCCATTCTCCGCGCTCCAATTGTCCTATCGATATCTCGAATTCCGTGTCCTGCAACATGGGAAGATTAAATATCCCGAAAAATAAAGCTTGCGACTTCTAACCTTCTCGCTCGGAGTCCGAGTCGACAATGTGAATGCTTCCGCCCTCCCCTCCAGAACCTGCAGTGTTCTGCACACCAAAATCGCTTTTTTGATTCTCATTTACATTTCCACCATTCCCACCAGCTCCCGCTATCCAGAATATTCTATTAATCGATTACATAGCGAACGTCTCGTTATACTCACCTGAAATGTTTCCGTACTTTCGGGTGGATGTATTATTCGAGTTCATGTTAGTTGTGTTGCCCGAGTTCCTATTCCTGATATCGTATTTATTGCCGTACACTGTCCGGTGAAGTCATTGGTCCGGTTGAGCTTCACGGCTCATCGCTAAGTTGAATAACGTAAATACCATTGTCATTACGGACATTCATATCCCCAGTAACATTGTTGAAGCTCCCGCCGTTGATAGCGAAATCCGATGCGCCGCTGAAAAAAGTCATGGGAGAATATTATTCACCAGCAAGAAGGATAGAGGATCAAATTTCAAGGTATCACCGAGGCCATGGTGTAAATATGTCAAGAGGAGCTTCCGTACCACACGGCGCCCACGTACACACCTATCTGAGATAGAAGTCCTAACAGAGGGACCAAGTGTCCAAGCGCTAAGGACAGCGGTGCTTGGGCTTGATGGGGTAACACATGGCAGCCGCATTGTGGCAGGAATGCGATGCAATCAACTTGTACTGCTGGAAGTCTCCCACAGAATAACTTTGTTCAACGGGGGCGAGGCAGTGGCAGTGGTCCTCAAGGCCAGAGTTCTTTATCCAAGAAATACAAGGTAGCATGTATCTATGGGTGACAGGTAGAACTGTATGGGGTGTGTACTTAGCAAAGTTAAGCAATGGGAAGTTCTCAGTACAAAGTCCATGAATTCATCCCTAATATACAAACATGGCGGATGAAGCAAGCGAATAATATGATGCGTGTAAACCAGGCGGGAAATAGCGCCATATCAACCCATCAATCATGTTCGTGTTCGGTCAATCATAACGCGCCTCGATGTAGTTTGAGCTGGTTCGTAACACACAGATTGAAGCTAGCCAAAATGGAAAATGCAACAGAGTAGATGATATCGGAGTGACAAAACAGAGCTCTAAGGGTATTATGTCTTAATCAGTCCAAAAGGGCTCAGAAGATGTTCCCAATAATATCTAGAGAGCGTCGGCGGTGCACTATCACCGAGATGGGGAAGTCTCATTGTTATAACAGAGATGATATGTGTAGTTGTCATATTGAATCACAATGACCTCCAAGTCCTCAGACAATGTTATAAACCGCGAATTCACTAACATGAAAGGTATTGTTTACGATTCTTCACCATTGCAACTTTTTTAATGCCCCGTATTTGTTTTAGTTTGTATTGGGGGAAAAGGTGGAACCGGTGATAACGAAGGCGGTCAAGGAGGCGAAGGAGGGAAATCCGCTTTCTTGATGAGTCCTGAAACTAATTACACATTCAAGAACTTCGAAAGTAAGTCTTCGAATGTTTTACATAGATAATACCTTCATATTATCACAGGCGGCCTTGGTGGCGAAGGGGGACATGGAAAAGTAAAGGGTGGTCCAGGAGGAAAGGGTGGTGATTTCATTTTGGGTGACGCGTCAAACGAACCTGGCATTCTGCATTTTTTGAAGGATTTTGCCTTGCAATATTTCAAGAAATTCACTTCGACGAAGGACCAAAACACGCCTCCTACTACTTTGCAGGGAGACGAGTCATTGCTACTGGAGAATGAGGAGTGAAAAAAAAAATATCAAAAAACAGACCGACTGGAGGATTAATTACAACTAATGACTTCTGGGTATTTATCAGTGTCGAGAGAAATGAATACCCAGAGCACATGTATCAATTTTATAACTTGCGAGAGTTTTATGTAGCATTCATCACCTCCGTACTGCGGTTGAGGGAGAGTGAAGAACCAACTATGCAGAAAAGTTGACCAGCCGAGCTTATTTAAGTAAGACTTTGTCCCGACGCATTTGGCCATCTTCGGTTAGACTTCTGGCACAAAGCATTGAAATGGCTGTGCTGTGTGCTGAAAGCTGCCTCAAGCTGACCCTGCAGCTTAGGAATGGGTGAGCGTTTATCCATAGTACAGAAGGTGCTTAGACGCGTGAATAGCATGTGGAAGGAGCCCTCGGCGCGAGGCGATCGGGAGTTCACGCATCATTCACGTTACAGTTGTTACACCTCACACAAGGGTGAATAAGATCCCAGTTCGAAGTGTACCGACATATTTGGCACCAAGTCAAAATATGAATGCATTTGTGGTTGATGAGTTTATTGCTCATGTATTTTAACTTTGTTAACGAGTTCGCACCATATTCATACTACTGTATCCAGATTATAAATAAAAAGCGTTGACATATTCACTTCTTGCAGATGGGAAATTTTCAGCAAGATATGAACTGGATTCCAACGCAAAATCTGTATCAAAAATAGGAGCCCGGTTCATACTCATTGCTACAGATTAAGTATGCAGCATAATAGGTTTACTCATCACAATTAGAGTGATAATTTAACTATGTTATCGGTACACTTTGAGCAACTATCGTATTTGCCCTTGTCTGAGGTGTTGGCGGGTGCTTCATACACGAACAAAAAGAAGATCGCGTAGTTACTCGCTATCGGTTCCTTTTTTTTTGTAAAAGTATGTAACAATTAAATAGTACAAGCTGGTGTGGGGCGTGAACCCTTTTTCCTCCGGAGATTCCAAATTCTAATTCAGAGTCTCTTTAGCTAATTTTTTGAGGACGTCCTGAAGTTTGATGTGTAGGTCCCTATAGTTTCTTTGGTAACATTTGGTACTAGTAGCATGAACGAGGTTCTTTGCACGCTCACCGTTCATATAATGCGAACGTGGGTCTAATATGTGCACACGTTAGAGAGTTGCCTTTTATCTTCCAGACCTCGAACCCAATTACCAAATTGTTTGATGCACGAGGCTGCCGAATGGAGTGTGACTGTTCAGTGAGTATATTTCCATGACTCTCGAGGAGCGTCGACCAAACTTCTACTTTCCTTTTCCAGACTACCCTTGCTGCCCAGTTTCGAGATGCACGGCGATGAATTCAACAATGTTGCGGGGAACATGGACAAGACGGATAATAGCCAGCATATCTCCAATACAAATTCTAACAATAGGACTACCACAAACATGAAGAATTCCAATAATGATTCTTCACGGCATACAATACCCTTCGGCTTCAATTCCGGGCGTGTGTCTTTGAAAGACTCACCATTTCATAGTATTGCTGGCGATATGCATTCCACTGATAATTCACGCACCAATATACACCACCACAATGAGCACATTTCTTCTAGGCAATATGGGGACATCATAGGTGCATCTTTTATTCTGCCCCATTGTTGAGGTACGCTTACTTATATTCATCCACTAATAAAAATCGTACGGCAGGTGGAAGCGGCGGAAGCGGAGGCCACGGAATTGGTCAACACGGCTCTGCCGGTATAGGAGGAAGTGGGGGCTCTGGTGGAAGTGTGGGCATCAGCGAAGGGTCCGGGGGTGTGTCGCTCAAATTTTGTATACGGAGATATGGCTTACTATTGCACGCAAAGTCGAAATTGCAAGACGACATGAATTACCCGAACCCGTTGCGAGCACCAAAAACTTCAGGAATATCAAATGTAAATTTGTTCCTCATTCCTGACATATGGGGTGATGATTTAAAACAAACGGTTCTCAGCTGGTTTGGGAGGGAAAGGCGGCGATGGAAATACAGAAGGGGGCTCTGGTGGAGGAGGAGGCTCGACAGATTTAAATTTATCCCCATTTGCGGATTACAACTTCGACGGCATGGATGGTGGGGAAATCTTTCTTGACTCATTTCTTGTGATTTAGCTAAAATCTGCCTGCAGCCGGTACTGGAGGGGAGGGGGGGCGCGGTGACCTAAAAGGTGGTCCAGGTGGAGAAGGGGGTCATTTTTCACTCCAAGAGAGCGGGAATGTGAGCACCACCAATCCGATGGAAATCATATGGTCAATGTGGGAGTGGTGCTGCATTGCTTGATCTATCGACTATCGATGGACTTTTTTTAGCTTGCATTGAGCTCATCTGAATGGTTAATGATATGTTTATGTAACTTTTTTTGTATCAGAGCTGGGAGGATCAATTTATGCTTCCAAAGGACTGAAGCTCATGCAGCCCGTGCACTGAAACGCTCTTTAGATTCTCGGCTGCATAACGCTCTCTAGCTCGGCATCGATTTATCTTTTAGACCTTGGATCGAAGGGAAGTTCAAGGACATGAGAATTCCGCGTGTACATTATACAAAATGTGTGCTCCGCATGTACAATGACAAATCAGCACGCATCAAAGCACGCTACCAAGCTTTTGGGCATGGCGCTTAGCTCAAGTCCTGTATAAAAACCATCACAGGATACCTTCCCGCACCTGTCTACATTCGCTCACCATGGGTTCTGAGACAAACACTCTTCAAGCCAGAGGCAATGGTACTTTCGAGAATGTCACAGATTCTGAATCGAACAAGTCTCAAGCACGCATTCGTAAATTCGGGAACGTACAAGGTACGTTGGAATATGATAAAGTCCTTCTAGGCTTGTTTGAAAGTCATATCCTACATTTTAGTTGGAACTGGTGGACAAGGCGGAAGGAGCGATGAACAAGGCGGTGTAGGAGGTGAAGGGGGCATCGCAAAAATACACCTGATGGAAAAAATGGATTATGAGTTCGGAGATGTCACAGGTCAGTTTATAATATGCGGTTTCAACGTAATTGAGTGTCTTATCATGGGCTTGGTCGAACGTAGCGGCTGTTGGGGGTGAAGGTGGATATGGAAGGAACCAGGGCGGCATAGGTGGGAAGGGAGGGCGCGGCCATTTTCGAGATGGCCCGACAACGTTCGAAAGAGTGATAGCACACAAGCAGACGCCGGTAATTTTGATGCTTTGCATGAGTTTCATTCTAGGTATCATTTGGCTAGTGACTCGAAACTGAGGAAATAGAATTGTTGGAAGCTCAAGCTCCAAGTGATTCAACGTTTGTGAAGGCGCCTATTGCGAAGGCGCCTAATAGTAATAGCCATCTATAGAACAAACGAAAGTTGGCATCTGTCTATGGATAGATTGAGAGAAGATAACTATGATCGGATATTAGCATCCAAAAGAATGGAACCAGGAGAATTCGAGTCTGCAAAGTGAGCCAGGGATTGTCGTGGCTCAGCAAAGAGGCTTCCAAAAGTGCCGACAAACCGATTAGAAGCCTTGCAGGGCGCTAATCTCTCAAAACTAATGATATGGAGGTCGACGGGATGCTACAGCATTAACACAGCCTGATGGAAAGTAGAGATCCGTACAACCTCGTTGCAATTTGAACCCTTTCTCTGCTGTGCCTGGGCAAGTGAGAACTGAACGTCGGTTTGGAACAGGCACAAAAGACACGCCCAAGAAACGTGAGGGAGCGAGACACAGCTACCAGGGCTTGTAAATCGATTTGGACTTCTGATACATCCAGTTAACACGCGGTACAGAGAAGAGTGTGCCAAATCCTCGGAGGGATGGAAAGTATGCGGTGTCGCGGCTTATTGACGGAAACCGTATTTTGTGTAGGTCCGAGTCATTGCATGGATAGTAGCACAGACTCCAGATCAACATGCGCCCGCTTCTTGTCAGACTTGGAGCGCTTAGCCGGATACAGCGTGAAACACAGGCTACATGCAGTCCGGATATTCTTCAACGAGAGTCGAACTTCGCAATCGAGAAATTTAATTCGTGAACGCACCAGCATGCCAGCATGCGCACATGATAGACAGCTTCCCACTGCGACGTCGTGCACGTTACACGGGCCGAAGGTCTAGGTAAGCTTACCCCGCTGGGCACGTTGAAACTTGCAAGTAGCTTGAGCGAAGCCGCCACTTCAGGTGTCAACCAAGCGCCGTTGCGTTTGCTGCCGCGGCAGGAAGCAAACAGTGCCAAACATCCAGTTTAGAGGGACAGTTTGGATATCATAGTTCTGCCAAACAATCTCCTCGGTGTTCGTCAGGTTCTGCTCGTCGCTTTTCCTGCGTCAATGAGAATTATAGCTCTCGAGTCTCCCTCTTCGCCTCACCTATTTCGTCCGCACTGGCACTTCCCTCGTCCCCATGGTCATTCGGATACCCCCGATCTTATGTATGCATCCCTAACCCTATTTCTATGCATGCGGCGCTTACGATTAGCGCCAATGTTCTGCCTGTGATAGCCTTCGAACATCCAAGCTATTGGTCTCTCGACAAGAGCCAGAGTTCATGGCGTGCAAGAGGGTACTGGGGATAGTGCAGCCGTGGCTTCTAGGCGCAGAAGGTCGACACCGTGTCCCGTTAGCCGAAGCACGGTTCTCTTGTGAGTGATTATAGTTGAGCAGCCCACCCAGAACACCATGAGCCCGGAACATTGGGGATGCCAGAGGAAGAGCAAACTTCGCTGTGTTCCCAGCTGGACAGCTGTCACCGGCACATAGGTGGAATCGTGCTGGATGACTCAGAGGTTGTGTGTCGTACTGAGACGCAGAATCAGCAGGGTAATGCAGAGCTTGTGCACCAGCAAGGAATCGCGATAATCCGACTCCTGTTCGAACAAGAGCGTCTCCAGCACGCGCAGAGGAGAAGGCTCCTGCGTTCGACTTTATCGGTCTAGATCAGTTCTTGCCATGTCCTCTGGTGCCTCATCTCACCAAGAGCCTACACAACGCTTTGTTACCTTTCCAGCACCGTCCATGGTGTCGTCGATGCCTTCCAGTACATTCAGAGCCTTTTCTTCATCGTGATGTTTCCTTGGGCAGAGCCTATTTCACTCCATCATGAATTCGCGTTCCAGGTACTCAGCGCAGCGATCAACGACCAAGTTGAATATTCTATGGGCTGAGCTTTCCTGGAACGAGCTACGTGCTAGCACTGATCAATCGATGCTGCGATCGGGCGACCCTCAGTCGAAGATGGTTGCATGCAAACGTGATCCCTGCCGCTGCTAAGCGCTAAGATGCTAAGGCCTCAGGGTTTCTAATGTCCTCAGACTCGAACTCAATAACCTTAAATTGTGTTTGGCCAGAGGTCGAAGTACCTCAGATCATCCCAGATCCATGTATCCATTGGTCATCCACAATACTGGTTTCATCTTGGCGATCCACGATCAGATGCACGGCATCTATCTCATTGGCTCAAACACACAATTTATTCATCGTTTATTTTCCGCCCTTCCTATTTTCTGCTTATGACATATGGCAGTCTATCCACTTCGTTTCCCAATTGCACGAACATGGTCTGTAGTTACTACTCCCAGAAAGGCGACACTA
>JASFDH010002405.1:0-11023 GCA_036937195.1 Nidularia pulvinata | reverse complement strand
TTTAACTAGGGATGGTCTTCCTTTCCCTCTTTAACTCCCCAAAGCACAGTGGTCTTCCTTCTGTCTTTGGGTGAAGACTCCAGGAGATGGTCTTCCTTTCTCTTGAAATCACACTTTTTACTAATTAAGCCAAAAGGGATGGTCTTCTTTTCCCTTAGACTTCTCAAATCACTAACTCAACTCAAGGACTTAGTCCTTGACTTCATTATATGGTACTCAGTTCATCACTCTCTTAGATTAGGGTATAAGGTGGTTTTCTCTCTCAAATTGCTAACTCTAGTTAGCACTTCTGACTTCAAAACCAAACCAGAATCTGCTCATCTCTCTGACTTAGCATTGCAGGAGCTGATGAGCTCATCATTGCAGATTGCATTGTGAGAGAACAGGGGCAAAATCCCTGTTGCTCTTGTCTTTCCTTATCCTCAGGCTTTTATCTCATCCTGGATGGCTATTCCTAGCTCATTTCTTGGCCTGGTTTTCAGATTGCTCATATTTCTCTTCTGTTTTGCTCTCTTCTTCAGAGTCTGACTAACATATTTGACACTTTGTTCCTTCATGTCTTTCTTACTTATCTTCCATCTGCATCTTGTAGGTTTCTTACCAATGTAGCATGGACCTGTATATTCCATTTAATATTATTTTATGTCCCTTCTGCCTATGATTATCTGTCTGTTCTACTTTTGTGTGACATTCTACTATGTTTCTTATTCTTTCATTGTGTGTGACTGTTAGGACTCACATCTGAAGCCAAACAAACACCACCATCACTTCAGTTTTGCTGCACTATAGCTGCTCTCAGTTATTGCTTAGCCATATCAGTTCCCCCCAGGTTCTGAATGCCAGTGCTATATTCAGCACTGCTGTGCTCCATTTTTTCCTTTGTTCTAGCTAGCCTGTTCTCTCCAGTACTTAGGACTTTATTATTGTACTCTATCCTGTTGTAGCTAGCTGTTTTAACTAAATATCATAATTTAGATGCTGATATGTGGTATTTCCTCAGTGTTTAGGTGTAGATCCACCTAGGGTGTATCACCTACAATCGAAAATTCAGCCCATAACCCTATGCCTGAGACAAGTTGTGGAAACTACAAGCCGAGTACTGTGTGTAGTGCAGTGCTCGAAGCTACTAATACAATAAAATGAATATTACTAACCATAAGTAACACTATGTGCAACTGCAAAATAGAGTCCTTAAGGTATCACACATACATCTGGAGGTTCGGGTGAGTTCCAGGAATATATACAGGAATGGAGATGGTGTCATGATGTGTCAGGAACTTGTCACAAGTTTGTCAGTGCCATTCTAACAGTCAAATGGTAGTGGCTGCCTACCTGTACACTCGTTGTATTTTAACACATGTACTATTAGTTGACTAGGGTGAGCTGCATTGTTGCATGATATATTGTGCCTCCATTACAAATTAGCATTGACTAAAATGGAAGGTAGAGGTGATTGTAATCATACCGAGCAACCAAGCACAGTAAGTATCCATCAAGTACAAGCACACAATTTCTTTCTAAAATGAGAGAGAAACTGTAATAAATCAATAGAAACTATTCCTAAATGTACCAGGAATTTTATTACTATAAAAACTAAGACATTCTGGACATCAACAACTTTATTGGTTCATGTTAGAAATGTTCCACATTGTGTGCTTACAGGCCACATGACACAACTCTTAGGCTTGCATTCAGCTAACCAGTGACCCCGGCATGCAATCTTGCTGTCAAGTTTCATATTGTCGAATATGTTGGGGGTTTCTCCAATGATCACTAGAAACCCTGGGTTGCAAGGGGTTTCTATGAGGAGGGGGGGTTGCCAAGTAGTTTAGCCCATCATATCATCTTCAGATATGCTAAAAATTGCTTTGCATCAAGTAAGCAATATCTTTGTTTTCATATGCTCCTTCCGGAGATCTGCAATTGCAACAATTGAAGAGGCTTCCAAAATAGGATGATAGCAGAAATTAAATCTCTGGATTGGTATTTCAATGTTGATAATATTTGAAAGTAGATCAAGTCCATGTCACTATGTGCCACCAATGCATTAGCTAACTCCCCAGGAGGTCTGAGTACTTCACAATCATTTTCAGAATTATCGTCAGAATTGTCATTAGAATTGCCATCAGAATTGGCAGAGCCATCACCATTAAATCGAAGTAGAGCTGAGTCATAAATGAACACGCCTTCGTATTTTTTAATAATTTGCCACAGCTGGCTGGGAGAGGGCCAATTGGATGCTTCTCGGATTGTATTTCGATGCCCCCATGAATACGATCAAATCCCTTCACCAGAACAGCTCGATTATCATTGGTAGTCGAGAAGTCCTCAAGGTATAGGTGCTTGATCCTGAAATTGATAAATTCCTTCTCGATTTGATCTTCTGGCCGACTAAGAAGGAGAAAGCGGAGTTTCTGAGGAGGGGGTGGAAATAGTTTACCGAAGTCACAAATCGCTTTGATTAGGCATCTCTGATCCTCCACTTTCTCGTTCTCATTCTTGCCGTTGTCTTTATGACATTTATCAATCCCATCGATGATGATAAGAATGAATGGAATATCGGTGAGGGTGCATATCGGGAGTAAAATGAGTTTATCAAGCTGCTCTTTCAAATTTAGGTGTAACAATGCTGGATGTTTGGCGAGGCTGTCTGCAACAGGGATCTGAAGAGATGGGATGTGCTGGACAAGTTGTTGTGCCAGTGTAGGTACAAGTTTTGCCAAGTCTGTACAGCCCTCCTTGTCACGCGAAAAAAAGAAAGTCAAGGGAACCCAGCCACGCTTGCCGCATGTGTTGGCGATAGAGGTAGCGATTGTTGATTTCCCAGTGCCAGCATAGCCTGAAAGCCAGCAGACGGCGGGAAGACTTGGATCTATGACCCGTTGCTCGATGTTGTTTAGGACGCTTATGCGGGTGCCTTCCTGACAAGTAGATGCATGCTGTTGCTCCCGTTCAGCAGAGTTGTAAAAAGCGTTCCAAGCGACGAGAGGCTTCAACAGGCTAAAAACTAAAGTCAAGTAGCATTAGATTTGCCTGTGCAAAGGGAAATCATGATGAACCGCACCATTCCCATTATTCCCATTATTGACCGGACCACCGTAAACTTGTATGTTGAAAATAGTTTCAGTAATGCTCTCATAGATGGAGAAAAAAATTATCATACAATGGTTATAGACAAGATCGCCGCTAGCAATGTTGACAGTGCTGTCTTCCAACCTGACATTTGTGCTTTGGGGGAAGGCGGACATGTTCTTGAATTGAATTTGTTAATATAAGAGAATAGGATAGCTTACAGGACGACATGACACTAATGCTATATAACAGAGTAGTTTACAGAGAGTGATATGCGATCGATAGCAGGTACTAGGGTAACCGATGGATGCGGATGCCAACCCGTTCCCAAAAGCCAGACAAGGCAAGTGTCTGACTGAGTGTGAGAGAACATTAGTGGAATGCAGAGTTGATGTAGCGGTCTCTACGCAACGTGATTTTGAACAACCGCTACACTTGAGCATAGCGCTACAACTCCGACAGGTAAAATACCCTAGCTACGTGTTCAAATCCATTGTTGGCCCAGCACAGTGCCACTTGTGTAATTAGTGAAGGCTTGCTATCCGGACTGTTGATTTCCGCGGGATTAAGATAATCTTTATTCGACATTCTTTGTGTTTACGAGCTCATCCTCATTCATCTACGTTGTGTCTCACCTCAGCGATAGACAATAGCATGTAATGACTTCACTGGAGGCCTTCATCTTACAGACTATCATTGAGGCTCAGGAATCTGCGAGTGTATACGACACAGACAGTACAGGCTCTAATTGGGAGACAGACTTGGAAAAGGCCAAAGACTCAGACAACAATAGCAACGCTTCGAGTGGCTGGGGCATGGATACTTAGGAGGACGAATGTCCTGTGGGATTTCTCGACCTTAGGCTTCCCATGCTTCCTGGCTGGTTTGGCATCTGCTTTCTCAAGGGCTGGTTTGGGTCAGATTCGTTGGTTCCAGCTGCCTGTGTACCTAATAGAGGCTCAGACATAGTAGAAATATGATACGGAGGGAGTTTAGAGACGAGTCCCTATAGCTTTTTGCACTCGTTTGTAGGTCTGCTGTATTACAGCCGTGAACTTGCTACAGCGAACGATGCAGAATCCGTGTTTGGTGAAGGAATCCCGAACTTGCTGTATTGTGAGAGCCGCAACAAGATTTCCTAGCGACGGTTTGTAGCAGCCACTACGGTAGAGGACAAACAAACACGGCAAATTTGGCTTCTCGGCAGCGGGAATTTTTGGCGTAAAATTGACTCAGATCTGGTCTCCTTTGCTGACCAATATAAACAGATACGTCAGATCTGAGCTCAGGAAGGTGAAATACGTTAAAAAACACCTATCTCTATTTTATCTCATTGCCAGCTGTAAGAGCAGAGGAGGGTTTTGTTTTTATGTCTGTATTTGAGGATGATACCAAACCATCCTGGTGGATATTGAGAACCATACCATTGCTCAGGATGCTTGCCATCACAATAAAGCAGAAGCCTCTACAGAAGTATCTTGTGAGAAATGTTAGCATCATGCATTGGTCAAGAATAAACAGGACTTACTCCCGGCTTCTTGAACCACACAACGATCCAGCACCAGCGCGACGAGCGCGACGGCGACCTCAATCCTCGTCCGGCGATCACGCCCACCGCCTCAATCTACCCAGTACATCGACAACCGTGATCTGCCCCGCAGTCTAGCAAGATATGCCGCGCCGCACGGCGTGCCTGCAAGTGGCCGAGCAGAATTCCCTGCACGTCCGTGTATGTTTTTTGTCCTCCGCAAGGTATGCAGCGGCGACAGTGAGTAGGAGGTGCTGAGGATGAAGATAGCACGCAGAGACCGGGCGCTGAGGGTGAGTACGACGCACGAGGAGCGCCGAGCACGTCGAGTTGGCGTGCAGAAGAGTGGTGAGGATGGGATAGCGCGTCATGTAGCAAGGGGAAGGCGCTTTAGGACTGGGGAGCATTGAGGACGACACGCACGCCAGGCAGGAGGCTTAGCGGAGTGCTGTGGATGGGGACGACAGGCAGAAACAGGCAGGGACAGAGAATGATGAGAATAGAACTGTTAGGGCAGCGCACGGGGTGTGCTAAGGATATGCGATAGACGCGTCTGAGGATTGCCCACTCCATCTCCCTATCCTCTATTGCTACCACAAGAGCCCTTGGAAGCTTCGCGTTCGCAGTAGAGCGGAGGAGGAGGCAATCTGCAATGATAGTGCAGGAGGTAGCGACAGGGGACCTGTGTTTGGGGGGAACAAGGAGACATGGACGGCGCGCCGGCAGTTTTGAGCGCGACTACTGCGTGATGGGCGGGAGTGCTGAGGACGGGATGGTACACGGGCAGGAGACGGGCAGGCAGAATAAGCTGGATGCGCCGACCAAAGGGGACTCCGGGGTGGGGAAGTACTCAGAAAGACGTAGGATTACATGAAGCAGAGAGCGGGAAGTTGGTACCTCTTGACCATCAAACCCTTCTTCCCTTCTGTCGTTCACGCGTGTGAACCGGTCTCTGCTCTCGGGATCTACTGCAGACGCTGGTACAATCAGTCGACCAATTAACAAAGAGTACATCATGTGTTACACACTGCTCTCGGAGAGAAAGCCTCCAGGGCATCACGTCTAGCTAGAGCTTGAACGCCTCGAGGCACTTTGGCAACGGAACACGGCGGGCCTTGTAAGTTAGGGTTATTGTTGAAGGGACACCGAAGATGGTGGGCAGAAAAGACATATCTCGCGGATGCTGGACGGATACGCGTTCTTTACGGTGGGGAGGAGAGCAGATGTGTCGAGCATGGACGAACACTGGTTCAAGTAGGATGGACGTGCGGAGCTGAATGTCAACTCACAAGCCTCGCCAATGTCAGAGCACGTGGTAACATCGGAGTTTGAATGCAACTGACTCTAGAGTCGCTAGCTCCTTTGTGCCTTTCCCCCTCTATCCTCCGCTCAAGCTTGCAGTGTACACTTCAAGTCAGAACACGTACAGCATCAACCTGTTTATTTCACAAGGTATGATGGATCTACGAGATGTATTACGGCTGACATATGTTGATAGAAAGTAATGCCTTGGCCAGAGCACATTCAGGAACAGTTCGCCACCGTCACACCTCTTGGTGAGGTCGACGAAACTGAATATTACGGCCCTTACAATGGTCTCCTTCTGGAGCTCTTCCCTGGGCAAGAGCGTTTTATGATTGTCCCGCAGTATAAGCGTCCAGCATATCCACAATCTATCGATTTCACAACCGTGTTCATTGTTCAACGCCAAAAGCACCCTGTATTCTTCATAGAGATAAAACCCTCTGGCCACATCAAGAAGATTTCCGACCGTGCTTCAGCGGACGAACAGATGCGAGAGAGGTTCGATGCCTTTTCTGACGAACTCAACATCCCAACATTATATGGTGTTAGCGCATTGGGGACCAAGCTTTGCGTCTATACGTTTGATGCTCAGACGAGAACTCTTATGCCTACAGCAATTCAAAGGGATGCAAAAATCGTCAATGACAGAGCACCAGCTGCTAGGTGGAATTTTGAGATCTTGACGCCTGAGGGTGAGGAGCAAGTTCGTAGGATTGTGGCACATATAAAGGAGATGTGTGATCGGGTTTGAGGTTTGTCAGATACCTCAATACAAGAACTCGCATTGACTCATCAATAAAATGCTCCCAGAAATCATCTCACACTGGTCTTGAAACCTTTCTTGGGGTTATCAGTACCGTGGTTTTTTGTAGACTAAAGTTGCATTATAAACTCCATATGAAATGACATCTGTAGAGTTTGACAGGATGAAAGGAATGGGATCTAGATATGACTGTGCCTTTGGTATGCCAATATCTACAGCAGCCATAGAGCTGACCAGTGTTATATCGATGATGCCATCTTTCTAGGCCAGGGCATTGTACGGGTTGAAAGCCAAAGACATGGTGCTATCGACACCTCCATTAACTAGGTGAACATCTGTATTGAATAGCCCTTCATGTGTTTTATAAATGGGCGAAACTGCAAATGTCACAAGCTAGGAGAGGATAGTAAGAACCATGAAAGCTAACCGAAAAGGAAGCAGAAGTGGATGCTTCTTCAGATAGTAGATGAGGTATGAAAGTCTAGGCAAGTTCACAAAATCCATCTTGTGCTGAAAAATTTTAACCCACAGATTTTTGCACTCAAGTGCGGACCACACCATGGCCTAAAATAATGGTGCAAATACTATCTATGCAAGACTAAATATATTCTAGCTGACGAAGGTGTGTACAAACTGGATCTATGATGCCTCCTGACAAACTAACAACAAAATCCATTCGAAGAGTGTGCATGTTCACAAGGTCATAATGGTATCTATGCTGCTCGGAAGTGAATAAAGAGATGCCACAATCAGAGCATGTATAGGCTGTGATAAGAGCCACTCTCATGACTTCAGCCAGGGCAAGTAAATTTGAAAAGAAAAGATATAAGCACAGAAGCAGGGAAGTGTATGTGCATAAATAGACTCTACATTGACTTGAGAATAAAACCCCATTGTCCAGGTCAACAGTCTACATATATTGTTTGTAGAGCATACATAAAATTTGTGTATTCCATGAAAATATTGAAGAGATATGAATGTGTCTCATTGCAAGTTCAACATGGGTACAACCTACAAGTTTTGGCAGTGTTAGTCTGCCAAGGGGATTTGAGTAGTCCAAGATAGAGCTATGTATGCAATACAACACTTTATTGGTCCTGTAGTCATTTTCTGGAATGTTGATGCCAAAATATGGATGCATGTAAGGGCTTAGCGATAAGAGGGTCTCTGAAATAACTTGGTGACAAGTTTATTTGGAGAAAGAAGAAATATTGAGGTTTTCTTTGCTTTCAATAGCAAAAGGCGAATTGCTGGGTGTATGCAGAGGCGAATCGAGTTGCTTGTTGAAATATGAGGCCTTTCTATGGTGAAAGGGAACGAGATGAGACAAAATGAGAGGTGCAAAGTAAGCTGTATTCCACTGCTGAAAAATAGAAATACATCACATGTTTATAAGTACTCAATAGTAATTTTTACAGAGGATAACAGAAGGGTGAGTAATGCGTAAAGACAAAGAAATAGAGTAAGAAAACTTCTGGGGAAACATATGGATATGTTACATGAGGAAGCAGTGAGCAGGAGGTAGGCTGCACAACCATTCATGGTGCTGTGCATGCAGAGTTTTGCCTTGTTTTGGTTTTTGTGGGATTGGATGTGTGGTCAGTCTTGAGTTGAAGTATTGTTTGGCATGGCCTGTGCACTTGGCATGGCATGATCGAGGGAGAGGGTTGCAGGTAGTGTCAGGAATGGATATGTGTCGAGGAGGCAGAGCAGTAGTATTAGCTGACATCTATAGTTAGCACTCGGCTGGCACATCTATATGATGATGATAGGCTCTCACTATAATTGAGATACATGGTCATAATAGAGGTTGATATCTACAATATTCTCAAATTTGAGCCTATTTGATGCAGATCTTGTTGAATGAGAGGTAAATGACATTTGAGATAGGAATCAGGGCAATCACCACTTCTTTAGACAGTGGTCCCACCTCATGCTATGTCACATAGTTGGCTGACAGCATCTAGATCTGTATAATGTTATCAAATTTTAATCAAATACATAATAATAGTTAATTGCTTGTGCTCTCTGCATTGGAATCAGACTCATCCTCATGACTCCCATCATGGGCATAAGAAAATTAGCATGGCAAGGTGAGCAGCAGCTTGCCAAAGCATGCACAAGCATGCATATCCCACCAATGGAAGCAAAATAAATAGTCATTAGCATGCAAGAGCATGCACCTAAGCATGAATAAGCATGCTCACTCTTGAATTGATATTGAGAGTAATGTTTATGTGGGAGTTGCTACAGCACCGAAGTACATATTTTCCCATTGCCATTTGCAAGGATTGATTATTGCTAACAGATGATTTATATACTAGCACTATGTCTACCACTAAGCTTTGAAAGGTGAATAAATAAATTCAATAGGCTCTATTAAACTGCATTAGAATAGTAATATGCTTAATATAGGTGCCCACATACTAATTGGAAGAGGATGCATTTTCCTGGATTTTACAGAATCCTCCTCTTTGTATTTCTGAGGAACAAAGTATTGATATATGTGATAGATTAATCCCTGATTGAATGTGTGAACAGTAAGCACTGTAAATATCATAGTAAATATCTGAAAATACTCAATAATACCATGATGGTGAAGAGTTTGGAGACAAACAGTTTGTGGCTGAAATTGGAGGAAGAGCTCCAATTGCACTTGTATTTTTGTCAATTAATGTGTAACTGTCCAGTTAGTGAGATGAGCAAGACTTTAGGAGTAAAATTAAAGTGTCATAGGGATATTGTGAATTGATGTCACACACAAGGTAAAATATCTGAACTTTATTGTAAGTTACAACTCCTACAGTGATCCTTATATACTGCTGTACAAGTATTCTACAGTATTCTAGATAACTACTGAATATAACTACTGAGACAATGCTTGGTAGGATAATTGCTAACAATATTAGTAAACCTCTTCTAGTAATATTTGTGGTTGTGCCAGAGGAATCTCCAACAGAGGCATGCATGAATGTGAGAAGTGCATAGGAGTGTGCATGAGCATGCTTGGTCAATAATAATGACCATTCAATGGGAAAGCAACCAATGAGGAGATAAATAATACCTATGCCAATTCTCAGATAACTTCTGAAACTAGAGATAAATACAGAAACAGATGAAAATTCAATATCTACCTTAGAAGCAATATTAAGCAGCTAAACAAGTATAGAATAATGATAACCACTTGAAAGTCAATAGCCTGGGTTGCTGTTACAATGCTAGAACAGATAAAATGATTATTCTGTGATTAAAACAATGAAAACCTATTACATGGTAAAGCAAATTCATTTAAGTACTATTACAAAGGATGTAGACATGAAGTAACAACATAAATATTAAGAACAAATAGCAACAATTCAGAAACTGAAAATATCATAAAATTAGCATTGAAACTGCATTTTACAGAAGGATATCTATATCTCTGTATGCAATCCCAAGTATAGATACTATAAATAGCCCATTTTGATCAGAGATTGCCTATAGCTATTAATATATAGACAGAGATGTTTTACTCTGCTCCCCAAAAACAAACAGTTTGAGGCAGAGTAAAATTTCCAAAAAACTTGAAACTATGAAGAGAGATTTCAGAAATTATTATTAGGATGTTTAACAGATGCCAGTGGCAGATCTATGGTGAATTTTGGGTCTGTCAAGTTTTAGACATAGAAATAAGAAAATAACTGTCAAAACAGTTCTATAAAAATAAATAAAGCAGTTGCAAATGCTTGCAGCCTTACAGAAATAGAAACAGATGGATAAATAAGTACTGAGAGGACCTACTGACACTCCAAAGAATTTGTAATATTTATTTAAAGTTTCTTTGCACATGGTTCCCATGTTATTCCTTTTGGTTGTTTCTAAATATGGATTCAGAAATTTTGTATATAAGTAGTTAGAAATGCTACTGGGCAAATAAGGAATTGCTCTCTGACCCCTGTGACCTCACTAAGAAGGTGTAGCATTGTGTAGATTATTTTAGAGTCAGTTTTCTCAGGAATATAAGAATTTTGAAATCTGTCTTTGACAACTTTGAGTTTGAAGTGAATATTTGCCTCAGAAAGGGTTGTAACATCACCTTTCTTGAGTTCTGAGTTCAAAGTTTTATTCTAAGTCTTAGAGGAAGGAAGACCACCTCTCTAACACTCTTCTGAACTGTTGAAGACCAAGTTTTGTAGGGAAATATATTTTATAAGTCCATCCTCACTGGAAGACCCTGGGTGACTTATACTGTTATATTGTGCTCACTTGGATGACCTTTCCACCTTTTGAAAGTTATGGTTGAAGGAAGACCACTTCCAGAGTGTCTGCTGAAGTCTATTAGCTTGGACTTAAGTAGATTTATTTTATAAGAACAG
>JASFDH010002404.1:0-11023 GCA_036937195.1 Nidularia pulvinata | reverse complement strand
AAGTGAGGTCGAGTGATCTCCACGTCCTGAGGGCTGGTATTGAGCGCCGCGCTCCGCAGCGGATGTACCCCTGTGCCACCTGCTGGTATCTGAATCTCGGTCTGGGATCGTATATGCCGCTTAGATATCCCATTCTTGCTAGCCCTGCTTTCATTAGCACCGTTTCCGCCTGAAGACATTCTCCGTCTGACCCCTGCACCAGGTATATGTTTCGGACGGAAAGCTGAGGTGTGGTATTGAGGTTTACTAGAAGTCGCAGTGAAGTCCGAATCTTCCTGAGTCGCGAATGGATTGAAAGTAAGATCCTCATATCCGCTGCCCGTCAGTGCTGGCTCGATATCGTCATCGTCGAGCCCAGCCATCGCGCACACGAAGATGACTCAAGTTATAGCTGGAGAACTTAGACGTTCATAATCAACATGACTGCTGCCAGCGTTGACCAACAGTGATCAAATGAAGTCACGTGAAAAGCCTTGAAATATAATATTGATAGTCATCTAATTTTAGTAACGCATTGTGTGTTTTTAGACATCGACAACTTCGATAAGACAGCGTCGCTGAATACTTTCTTTGTTCAGAAGGTCTGTATTATATACTAAAAATATAGATATTTAGTTACATCTGAATTTTATTCATTAGATTTACGTCTTTGTGTAAAATACTTGCAAATCTGTTGCTTGTGAGCATCGAGGTTGCTGAAGCTTACATTTGGAAATAGTCTAGATAGTAGTCGGTGTGACCAATGCCATGCAAGTAATAACAATGGGAAATCCATTAGAGCTATAGGGGCATTCAAGTGTTCAACGTTAATTAATGTGACACTCATCTTAGCAGTTAAGAAGTCCTATCATCAGGCTTGATTCAGACTTTAGTAGCGTTATTAAAAAGGAAATCCAGTGACATTATCCACCTAGACGTGGAAGGCAGCTTCTTTCTAACCTATTTAAGTATTTTGTAACCTTTCAAGCTCATCCTCGTCGCCCATGTATTGACTCCCGCCATTTACTTCTAGCTATAAATAGGCTTTCCTTCACTTGAGTGTGTGTAATAGCGCAATATTCTATCAAATGTTGCCATAATTTGACGTCCTCGAAGACTTCTTCCACGTGTCTTAGGGGGTCAACATTCTGCTTTTCAGCCAGCGTCCAGACTCTACGCATCAGAATAATTAGCCAATGGGCGCCGACGCGCATACCGCTTATCGATGGCTCTTCAGCCAACGAACGGAAAAATGGCTAAATTGAATTTCACCGAGCTCAGTCATTGGTCTAGCATAGCGGACCTCTATGTTACTCCGTGATCCATCGATATGCATGTCCCGAAAAAATTCTCGCAGCCTAGCCATTAATCATGTAGCAGTATAATATAGGTCTTTCGTTTACTTTGTGGCGTCGTTCTGCACGAATTTATAATAGCTGTAATTGTTACTGGAACCGATATCCAGTTCAGAGTTCTGTGGGGGAAGCGTGATTTCGTTACCTTTTATTACCAGATTCATCAATTACTTCCGCCGCCCTTGCGGAAGCCAGAATGGTCGCGGTGATTCGAAGAAGAGCCTAGACGATGGTTGACAATTAGCGATGCCTTGCTAGCGCCGTTTGGGCCTGAAAAACATGTGGACAAGGTGTGCAAGGAGTCCGGTGACTAATCGACGACTGGCCGAAGCACTGAAGCCAAGCGACCGAAATCACTTGCTAAGGAAGTAACCCGTTACCCGTCGGGGGCGGGTCTGATCGGCATCGATATCACTATCGATCGGCACTACCTACGAAAAGACCGATAATGTCACAGGGAGAATAGGTGGAGGGCATCGTCGGACCGTTCGATCCCAAGCGTATCAGCAACATCAAGTGTGGCATGGATGAATATATTTAAGAACAGGCATAGGATGGCATAGTAGAAATGGTTGTGTGGTCGGTCATAAAGATAAGAATGATACAAAAATACAATAGGCGTACATCGCACACAGCAACGTCTGTATCTTTCCGATAAGCAAAAAATACAAGCGGTTGAGCTGTACATACATTTAAGTAAATGGATGGCAAATAACAGTAAGATTAGAGAGAGAGAAAGAACGTAGCCCCTTCTGCCTGTCGTTAAGTCTAGCTGCTCAGTCGGTCTCATCTCTACTTCTCTTCGTTCCTGAAGTCGCGGTAGGCGGGGGTGTAACGCTCTGAGGAGCGACGACAGGACCCTGAGCGGCACCAGTAACGCCTACAACGAGGCCTTTAAGCCATCCGTTCTCCCGGCGCAATCCTTCGCACTCTCTCTCCAACTCGTTCACGCGCGTCTCGAGCTCCTTTGCCTTGCCTTCCAGCGCTGCCTCTCTTTCTTTCTTCTTCAGCCTGAAACGAGCGCTCGCAGCAGTGTTTCGTCTGCGCTTATCCTCAGCGGCAGACATTGAGGGATTTGTGGGGTTGGGGGTCTGCTCGCGGTAGGACTCGGGGGATGCGACAGACGAGATCGAAGTTTTGCGAGTGCGCGAGCGCTTCGCAGGAGGATACGCCTCCTCCGTGGAGGCGGCAGTGGTGCGAGTATAAGATGCATTTCTGTCAGATGCAGGATAGTGGGGGAGGGGTGCAGATGCAGGGGGTGCGCTGAACGGATTGCCTTGCGATTGGAGAGCTAGCAGCTGGGCAATGGACGGCGCAATGCCTGCCTGTGGGTTGTGGTTCACGGACGCCGTGGCATACGGATCGATGCCGAAACCTGCCAGGAAGGCGTTGAGGTCGAAAGACGGCGGGGGCTGGTTGGTCCCCACGTTCGTCCCAGTGACGACATTAACGTGTCCATCATGGATAGCCTTCTCTCCCGAGACGGGGGAGCGGGCGGCATCCTCCTCCTCCTCGTCCCCTATATTCTTGGACGAAAATCTGTTGCGTTCGTCATTTCGTGAGCCCAACGGACCTTCGTCGTTATCGAAAGAGAGGTTGGTCCAGAGGTCCAGCTGTGCTGAGAGGTCCGGGAAAGGCGGTCCCGATAGTAAGTCCTGCGAGTCGGACTGAGGGGCAGGATGTATAATGTTGAGTCCCTGTAGATTAGCGGGAGCCATGAGCTCGCGTACGGCGACCTCGACGCTGGGCAGAGGACGAGTCTTGCTGTAGTGGTGGGAGCTAAAAGACGTTGTGGAGTCGGTAACCCGGCACTTTGAAGGACTGCATTTGATCGGCCCGTACTCCTTTGCCTAAATCAAATTGCCACGCTGACAAATTATCTTATCCTTGGCCCCCCGCCGACTCGCTACATAAGCGCATCTGATTCATCTCTGCCCCTGTCTTCTGCTTCCTCCGAAAACATTTACGCCAACAGTCCAAGCAAACGTCCAGCTTCATAATATACAGCAAAAATCTGTATTTACATGAATTCTACAACAATTCTCGCTTACCTAGTCGGCACAGCGATAAGGGCCATTCTCACCAGCTGATCGATGGCGCCATATCCCGTGACTAACCGCAATGCTTTCCTAGGATGGATGCTGATTAACAAGCAACCGCGGAGAAATCGCTGGGGCTCGAGACACAAAGACCACAGAACGGAGGATGACAGAGCGCTCTCAACAATAGCTCACGTAGGTCCACATTCACCGGACTTGAAGAATTCTACATACCCTGTTGTCTCCATAAAAAATGGCCAGGAATAACCATCCAAAAATTGTTCATCACCGATTACCGAACGGTCTATGAAGTACACCTTGTTTCTCATCAGAGCTTACCGAGCATGCACACCTTGTTGACAGATTCGAATAAACATGCTTTCCTAGAAGGTACAATCAGCGAAATGTCCTGCTAAGAAATGGTTTACAATGACGACATTTCCCATTAAAATCACTCTACCAGAGGCACTGTAGCTTCGAGCGTCATTTGTTCCCGAAAGCATTACGATGCTGGGTGTAAGACCCAAGTCGACTATTCAACATGACATGAGAGTATACGCACTTGGAGTAAGTATATCAGAACAAGCGCACGTTTGGCTCATGCATGACGTCCGCTGAAGCCCGGTTGAAAGATACCTACCAATTTGAATATGGGAATGAATGCCCTGCACTATCCATTCTCAGGATCCACAGAAGCGCGCAGCTAGCTGGAATCATCCAATCACAGTGCACGCAGTAAGCCGTCGGGTAATAGGAATCCGCGGTTGTGTCCACCAAAGTTCGCCAATGCTCAGCCGTCCGTCTTCTGCCCGTGCGGGGAAACTGGATTGTATAGGTTAAAAGGAGAACATTACTGAGGCCGAGGGGAAGTGTGCTGAAGTCAAGACAACAAAGCAACCAGGCAACTAAAGATTCTTTAGAAGAGTGACCGAGGTAATAGCGAGTAAGTTACAGCAATAGCACTTCGGTGACTGACACACCCTGAACAACTGCATCCAAAAGTTGAGTCCCGCAGCGTTGTCGAGAAAGGATATCTTGAACCGAGAAGTAGCAGCTAGGGCATCAAATACCCTTCAACATGTGCAATGCATATGTAACTTCGGGGATGAACGATACACATGACCGAATGAATACATATATTGTCGATCCCTGTGAAGTCATTCTTACACGGATGTAGAACCAGCCAAGAATAAGCAGTTGCCTGCCAGAGCAAACGAACAGCAACGACAGCGAGATCATACGAAAATAATAGGAGCCACAGCAAGATCCTTCGTTTGAACGGACGGGATGGAAGGCCTAGGTGTTCGGCTAGCAATTTAGAACGTCCCAGCTGACATCGAAGTTCCGTCGTAGATAAGGAAAATCTACAGCTGAGTTTTGGCTCATTGAGTTGTGATACAGTAAGGGCGCGAGGAACTCCGCTGATAGACAGAAGATCTTTAGAAACTTGGAAGGCAAGGACCGTGAACCTTGTGAGCAGATGAGCAAAGAAAGCTAGCTCGAGCTTGTATTGGCGTCTATAACCAGTGGATTAGAAGAGTTGTCCTTTGAGCACGGAGTTAACTCAACTGAGGTGAAGTGAAGACATGATAGGCAAGGACGACCCTACTGTACACTTGACAGATTGGCAAGGCCTACAGGATCTGGGTGTGTGAACGAGGAGCCCGCACTTGATTCAGGTTAGACAGACAACGTAAAGCGCTGCTAGAAGGAACACGGAGGAAGACGGTAAGAGAAAAAGGAGGAAATATGGGCTTTATATATGCTTCCTCGCTAAGCATTGCGTTGAGCTCCGGTTGGCGGTTGCGCCATGTTGTCGAAAATTCACGAATGAAAGTTGAAATGCGGTGAGCGTCTCTTGGTTGAGCCGCTGACGACACCAAGATGTGTCCAGTGCTAATGGGGTTTGTCAGCAGGCGTGGGACTTTGTCATCACACAGTCAGCAAGAATCAGCGGCTCGGCCACATGAAGTCCAAGTAACGTTCGAATCACCACTGAATACCTCTATACTTTTGTTTCTTTACGATCACCATGGCCTCTACGGAAGGACAGGTTAAAGTCCCCTTCTTCAAGAAGGGCAAATCACGCCCGACAACGAGCAGGAAACGCTCACCCTCACCAACCGCCGTTCATGACTCTCGAATGGGAACTATGATTTCCTCCTCAAAATCCGAAGTTGTCCTGCCTAACAAAAAAGCCGCCAACAACCTCCTCAGCGCAGGCACAAAGCGAACCGTTTCTCAGCGAGACGATGACCCTGACGCGCCGGAGAAGGATGGGCCGGACGTAAAGTGGACAGCGAACGGGTCACACGTCAATGCAGCTCTAGAGATCTTGGCGGGGGACGAGGCGGATGAGCTATTGGCGAAGCGGCGAAGGAAGGAGAAGGAGGATGCAGGGGAGGAGGAGGAGATTCTAGATGATGGGCAGTATCATGGGCAGAAGGCGTACAAGAGTCATATAAAGAAGAACCAGGAGGTTCCGAAGGCCATGAGGGTTGGGCCGCAGCGGAATACGAGCACCATTCGTACGGTCACGATAGTTGATTACCAGCCAGATGTGTGTAAGGACTATAAAGGTAAGTCCTTCCTTTCCATTGTGCTCTCTGCTGCTTACTTACTCTGACGTGTGTATAGAAACCGGTTACTGTGGATTCGGGGATACCTGCAAGTTCTTGCATGACCGCGGAACATGTAAGTAAAATTCCTTAGGACCGACATGAACTGTTGCTGACATGCATTATCAGATCTCGCAGGTTGGCAGTTGGACAAGTTGGCAGAGAACCCCAAGAAGCAGGTGGAAGACGATGACTCGGACTCGGACTCAGATGATGAGGATGTCCCTTTTGCTTGCCTCATATGTCGAAAACACTACACTGATCCGGTAGTGACACGCTGTGGGCATTACTTCTGCTCTACATGTGCTATCAAGCGGTTCGCAAAGACGCCAAAATGTCTTGCTTGTGGTGCGCCCACTGGGGGTATATTCAACAGAGCAGACAAGATTCTCGAAAAAATCAACAAGAAGAGGAAGGTGAAAGAGGATAAAGAGGGCAGTGGCAATGAGAGTGGCCCAGGCGTCGAGATTGAAGGGTTGAAGGAAGATCGCGACGCAGACTCAGATACTTCTGATTGATTGCTTCTGTCTTCTGCTGTGCAAGGGTTCCTGAAGGTACTGTTGATGTCATTTACTATGTCTATCTATTATGTTATTCACTCCCGTTGTTCCTTACCCCGTAGTGCTGCGTATCCAAGGTGATGAATGGGATGAGTGCGGGAAACATAATGAAGTCGGATCTCTTCATTCCGGCCTCCAGTGATCATGTCTTCCTGCCTGAAGCATTTGTGCCGTCATGTTCCCTTCGACCTCTCGCAATCGACAAGATTCGTCGGGCACGGAAGCAAAAGGTCTGACGGGTATTAATTAAGCGTCCTCGTGTTCGACTTCGAAACCAATCGAAATCGAAAACGCAATCGACTTGACGAGTCGACGCACTTCATGTACCTGATCATCCTTGAATGATGCGTGCACGTCGCGCTCTGACAATTTATACCACCTCTAGAATCACTTAGCTTCGCTGCGGAATGACCATCTCCATTCAGAAGCAATAGAAACTCAACAAACTTGGCCATGCTGGATATGTCTTATTAAAGACCGCAATGAACATGGGTGAGCGCCCACGAACTCCAACTCTAAAGTATGTATGGCTAGGCAACATGAGATAAATGCCAACGAACATCCAGTTATTGTCCCCTTGAACAGTCAGTCATACTTTTAGAGACTTTTAGCTAGCTATGCTAGGTACGGGGAAAGGGAAAGCCCTGGGGCCGTTAACTGTAGTCTTAGCTGGTCAAATTGCGATGAGATAATAGTTTGAGATAATTTACACAGGATGCATGTTTTTGGTCAAGCACCCACAATCTGGATTGAGATAAATGAGAAGGGTAGTTCGCCGCATCGGCGATGTTATCTACGATTTCGCTCGCAGGGACCGATGTCATGTTAAGATTAGTTCGGCACGAGGATGACCTCAAGAAGATCAGTGAAGTGATCTTCGTTCAACTGAGATTTCAAAACTGTTCACAATGTTCGCACTCCTATGGTGGGAGCACGGGGCTCGTAGTTCGCAAGCAAGGAGAAGGTACTCACGGCGTCACGTCAGTCATCCCAGACTGAAAGAATGAGCGGTTGATACGGCCCATTCTTGATTCAAGCAACTTCTTTCATCAGGTCACCTGCAAAAAAGCTGAACGTCAGTCAATAGTAGAAAACAGAAAATCGGATCCGACGACAAAGTGTTTGACAGGAGGTCGGGTGAGTCGGTGAAATTTCAAGTTGATGTGTTTCTTCCGCTTCACCGAAAATCTATCGCCAGAGATCAAGAGATCAGAACCTGACGCAACCTGATGCTCGTCGCAGAATGCCGGACTTCATTCTCCTATGTTTGGACGTTATTCGGATATCATGATGTATGATATCTCTGGACAGATACTTCCGTGAACGTATCCATGTACGGGAACAACAATATATTCTAGCCATCTGTGGGATGGTTCGCGGAGACCAGCGTACAGGCAGAAAAAAAACTGCGGATGACTGTTCTTGCGTGCATATTACGCGGATACTCATATGATAGTAATATTGAATTATATCAAGAAAAGAATAGTAAGAATTAGTGACTGCGAGAAAAATTCAGTAAATAAGGAAATAGGTGCCGGGAAATTGGGACTCACTAGACTACACAGCGAGTCATCACTGAGGCATCTCGTCGCAGCCATTGTCTAAATGTCTTTTGAGGGAGTCAGCTCTGAAAGTGCAGGTGAGCTCATCGAACATAAAGATATCTTCCAGCACGCACCTGCTAAATTCCTTTTCACAATAACGACAACGATGAATAACAGGAGAGGGGAGGTGCTGAGTCTCATGATGCCGCTTTCGATCGTGTGACCTGGAAAAAGTCTTTCCGCATTTCTCACAGGGAAAACGTTCTCCAGATGGAGACGAAGCCGATGTAGGAGATGTACTTGCTCCCGATACAGATGTTCTCGGCCGCGCCGTTGAAATCCGCGCAGGACGTTGTTGCTGTACCGGACCTAGGGAGGGCACGATGTGCGGCGGAGGCGGGTACTCAACAGGATAATGGTCACTGGATGTCGGGGATTGTGGGATGTGTGTGTAATTGGAGTAGGACTGCATTTCGGATGGGGTAGGAATAAAGGCAGGTTGAGTAGCTGAATGGTTCGGCCGATGGGAACGCTGTCCTGAGTAACCCTGGCCGTCGGAAGCATAGTGTGCTGGAGCAACGGACGACGACGAAGTCCCGACGCCTTGCATTTGGTAGTAACGTGGATCGCTGCCATTTGGATAGCGATTTGGCGACACTGCAGGAGTCATGCTACGAATATACTGGCTGGATTGGACTGCTAAGCTCATTCGTTAAAACGAAGTCACATTTTACAGAAATATTCCACGCACTATCGCCTGCACCTCCTGAAGTTTGTGATGAGATATAATAGCCCTGATCATCGTAAGCGCGTTGCTGGTAAGGAGATGCGGTCATTGGTATCGGGTAATCCACGTTATGTTGTTGTGGGATATGTCCAGATGAGGGATAGTAAGCCGTTTGCTCGTCGTAAGCATAGGAGTGCTGGTCGCGACGATGCATTGGGATTTTGGGATATTGTAGAGATGGATAGTTGCTTCAAGACGCAGTTGAGAGTGAGAGCGAGCTTGAAAATGTGAATTGACCGAAGAGAGGACGAAATTGCATCGTCCTTTTAATAGCCCGGAGCCGCCCATATGTCATATAGCAAACTTGGCAATTATGTAGTGGACGTCGGAGAAGAGGAACTCGCGAATTAGATCATAAGCTGGAGTTTCGATCCTGGTACCGAAAGACGGAAGAGGGACCCGCTATTCACGGTTGGGCGCTAACCTGGTAAGCGGAACCTACGTAGACGTTGCAGGAAATGAAGGCAGAGTGTAGAGCATGAGAACAGACCCTAAGGGCGGCTTCGGAACAGACAGGTCGAAAGTAGGCAAGGAGATGCCTAAGAGTCCTGCCTCATCGGGCGTCCAGCTTGCCCAGAAAATCGTTCATGGGAACTCTGGTGAACTCAGAAGTTGCAATTCGGATAATCGAGCTAAGGAGCACCTGAATCTACAGATGTGGTGTGCCTTCCAGTCAACATTTTAGATTCGGTAGCGGCTGGAAACAATCGAAGACTATAACTGAAAATGGTTAGTAGCCCAAACATGCCAAAACTCGGCCCATGACATGTATGCCAGGGTGCACACATACCATAGCTATACCACTTACAACTCCAAATATTTATCCTTCAGAGGCACACGCGGTATTACCGCTGTCGACAATGCTAATGAACCCCCTCGCAGTACTTCCATGCTACCCAATGCCTCCTTCGAGGGTACGTATCCACGCCAACACGACGATTCTCCGGCGGTTCCTAATGCGGAGCTAAATACTCATGCAGCATGTCATAAAATTTGAAAATAGCGAGATGAACAGAAGGATCTAAGCGGACCTAAACCATTCCCAACATGCTGAAAGCATGGGACACAACGTTCCCGATTTTCGAGGACCTATAAGTTAACGACTTATCTCTTTCAACTTCAAGTAAGCGCATGCAAGAAACAGTAAGGCCAGGTCGTACCAAATGCAACAAAGATAGAGAAAGTAGGCGGCTGATAGTACATCACCGATTGTAAATCCTTCCAAGCGTGTTCTGTGTGTGGATAATTGCAGATCCAGACATATTTACATCTCGTTCCAATGGCGAAGAGTCTAAAGTAATTTCTGTTTGATGTGGAAAATAGACAATTTGGTAATTTCCTACGTAGGGCGTGATATGATGCTTGAACTCTATCTATCAAGATTGTGAATTCTTGGGTATGTATAAAACTTATAGTGACTCTGGAGCCTGGTCAAACGAAAACGAGTAAACCGCGATCGTAGTCCACTAATTTAAGATCTCACCTGCGGAATTTTTTATAATCTATTGCCATTGTGCGACGGGTGTGTTCAATTATGCCATATATGACGTCGAACTCCGGCTTATTGAGCGATCATCCTGTGTTCTACTTGTTTCTATCTGGTATGAAGTTCTGCGTGAACGCTGTCAGTAGCTCATACTGACACGATACACTTTTGAAAGCAAGGAAAAATGGCCCGCTGGGTTCGAATGAAGCAGAAATATGCTCATTTCTAAATTCGGGAACGCAATGGCATTATTTGGCCTTTAGGTAGATGTTAAAGAACCTACAATAATTGCATCATATTCTGATTTACACCGTGCCGATAGGAGTACATACTGCAAATTGGGTGCGTACAAAATGACGAATTGTTTACAACAACGTAGTTGTTGAAGGGGTTAATTGTGTTCGACAGATGCGAACAGTCGAATTTATAGCTTCATGCGGGGGAAATCAGGGTAGAAGGTAGATGCACGTCGTCCGAGGAAATAGTCGAAACGGGACCATCAAGCGGTGTATGTTTTTCACGGGAAGGTAGTGCCAAACATGATCAAAGCAACGATCGAATCAGCCCTTGCTAATCCCAGAATTTAGCGTTAGAATCATGGCTCCTTTCGATCTCGACGCTTGCATCCAGCAATTGCTACGAAAACAGCTCCTTC
>JASFDH010002403.1:0-11029 GCA_036937195.1 Nidularia pulvinata | reverse complement strand
ATCCATGGCCGAACACTTTTACCGAGATTCGTTCGTTGTATATGATCTCATCCCGTCGCTGATATTCACTCTAACCCTTCCATCCTTCCCTTGACTGGCTTCTGTTGCGGCTCCTACATATCTGGCTTGTGTTCTGTCGACTTATTTGCGGGATGTGCGTAGAGGGTTAAAAATATGATGTCTTCGCGTTGTCCGCTAGACCATTCTTTTAAACCTCAGTTCTTGACTGAGAGCAGCCTTCAACCAGATAGCCTTTCAATGTTCAACCTCGGGGATTATAGCCAGCTTCACTTCCGAGCTTTTGGTCAGTAAACCGAGCTGATGGGATTTTATATATATAATACAACCAAAGCACTTCATTTCCTCAGTTCGTCAATCAATGCTCGCATAAAGAAAAGTAATTGCCTTCCTTGGAAAAGGCCCCTTCGTGGTCCACCACGTAACATCTCCTCTCCTCCATCAGCTCAAGTCTCATCTCCTTCGCCTCCTCTAAGCCGATAGGAAACTCGCCGTCGATGCGATCAAATATCGCGTCCTGCATTTCAGCAGGTAATACATTCAAGTGGCTTGCTTTGCTAGGATCAGCGATATGTTCCTTCCACCAGTCGTTTTGCTGTGGGGGGACATGAGCCGTGCTGGTCACTTGGATATGTGGGTCGATTAGGAAAAGCGCAAGGATTTTCCTCTACTCATTCTTCTTGTCCTCAAGAGAGAATGGCTGCACTTTATGCTGGAGAATGTTCGGAAACGCCAAGAGCCGCCCTTCAGGAGTATCTACGCTCCTGACATCCTGTATTCCCGGCCCGTCTTGTTCGCAGCCGAATACGGCAGGAAGCCAGTCGTGATGACTTTGTTCGTAACTGACATTATCAGCACTTTCAGAGTCAGATTTCTGTCGGAATGCGAGCCTGGATGCGGTGATGTTGCCTGAAGAGTAATAGTATGAGGCTGTAGCGCAGGTGTGCTCATTCTATTCAACCCTCGTCAGTGTTTCGCTAATGGTGAAAGATAAGCAGAATGTTCGAACGTACTAGTTGACCCTCAACACGCCAGGTGTCTCTATTATAATCTGGTTTTTCTGGCGTTAGCTGGATATTCCCAAGCTTTACAATTATCTGTAGATTTCTTCCCGAAATTTGACACATCTTCTTTAAATCGACTAGTTGGTCATGACGAGACCATGATAATTCTTCTTTGCCTTCTCGGCTCAATAGCGGTAGTTCATTGATTTTGGTAAATGATTTTGAATCCTTCTTTCCTGCTTGAAGGTTGTGTTCTTATCTCCATGATTTTACAGCGGCTTGGTTGGCGCTTTCCCAGTCCTCAGGAGTTTGAAACTCTTCAGGCTCTGGCAAGATAACCTTGTGATCCCTGAACCATTGCTCTTTTCGCTGTTGAAATTTTTCGTATGTTTCATCCGATAGTTTCCAATTTTGTATTTTCCCGGGACCTTCTGGATCGTCAAAGGTGCAACAGGGATAATCAATACGTAGCCGGATATCACGATAAGATAGGTGAGGGTTGCCTCCCATAGTGGAAGAGCATGGGTGATAACATTTCCAATTATGGCATAGAGACCTGAGTGGTGGACAGGATGCAGAATTATTGATGTAGGTAACAATTCTGTGTAGAATAATCAGAATTCAAGAAAAAAGCAGGAGCAAAGGGATAAAATCCTACCTTGCCATTTCCCCCGAAATAATATTGACTTCACATGGCAGCCATTGGTATTTTTTGCTATATGGATTCGTCACAGCATTTTGCTGATACTAGGGTCAGCATCTCCAGCCAAAGCTCTTGTGATCCGGGTGTCTTGACCTACTCACTGTCTGCTCCACTGGAGGAATAGAAAGTGTGGCTCCCTCCCCAGAGTGCTTTATGCAATCTTGCAAGCCAATAGTTCCATTTTCCAGGACTTGTGTTTGCCCATATATCAAGGGGAATAGTGAGGGATGCACAAGGTCCAGTACCAACTTGTTCAAGCCAGGATGCCAGTCCTTTTCCTTCTCAGGAACATCTTCCAGCAGCTTCACAGCTTCCTAAAGTGTAAGTTTGAGCACCATGGGTATGACACTACCAGATTTCACAATGTCACCATTGGATACAGTGGTAAACCCTGTAGCTTCAAATAGCTTTGCTTTATATTGAACTTCTGTGATGATATAGTTAGCCATCTTAGTAGAAACATCTAGGCCAGACATTAATACTTCCAATTTCCACTTGTCAGCTATTGTCTGGTTGAATATCTTTCAAATATTGTTTGCTGGAAAATGTAACCAGATTGCTACTAGATATAAATTGGAGATGTACCTTAACATGCCAGTTGGGTTTATCTATACTCTGATTCATAATATGAAGCATAGTGAACTCCCACAAAGTTGTCAATGGCAGACTGAAATTCAGATGAGTTAATACACCATGCACAAGAGCAAGAAAGACATACTCAACATTGCCTGAATATGTGTCATCCTGATTCAGCAATGTGGAGAATGCTTTTCCAGCATATTCTGGATCTTCTTTGACAGGAATAAAGTTCAGAAAATAACCAAAACTAGGAAAAATATTCCATAAGCCAACCACTTGGATGTTAGAAGACACAATAGAATGATGCTACTAAGCTGTGTTGTAGAACTGTCAGGTAAGATAAATTTGTTCAAACTTTCAAGCCTGAGCTTGAAGCTTGAATCACTTGGGGATAAGCACTAAGTGATGTTATCAGTGTAAATCCAGGCATACTAGTAGATCTTTTATATGTACTGTAAAGTGGTGCCCTGTCAATGACAGAGCCAGCAATGCAATGAGTAATAGTGAGCCTGTTGACCTCAGTGATGACATCTGGCATGTTCTGCAAAATAGTTTTCTGAACATTGTGACTGCTGTAGTAGTAAAGACAAACTACTGTTACTGTGAACTCATGTTTGCTATGAGTTTTGGCAGCAGAGTACCTGAAAATCCACAATATCCTGGCATGATGAACAATTATTAATTTGAATATATGCAAGAGCAAGATGACTTTTAGCATGCATTTAAAAGGTAACTTCTGCACTCAACCCAGCATAAGCAAGCCAACAACTATAAAGGGAAGAAGGTTTTCATAGTTGGAGCATGTACTTCTGGTTCATCATTACTTCTTCACTACACTCCTGTAAATCCTCATTGGCTCTTCAACTCATGACATAACAGTAGACTGTTACAATAGTGGTCTCAGTAAGCCCCTGCTCTCATTTTTAAATGCATAGAATACTAATCCACAGCATGTTACCATATTTCAGTGTGGCTCAACCTATGTCATGGGTACCAAGAACACTTGAGAAGTATGATGAAAGGTTTGTGAAGTTGAAAATTTGTGGCTATTTTCTTTCATATTATTAGAAGATTTGCATGTCATCTAATTCATCCTTTCTTGAAAACACCAGGTGTCTACTCAGAAGGTGCCCCACTAGTAGATGTTGCCAACTGATTAAGCACTTTGTTTCCTACATTTATGGGAATCAGAATAACTCAAAGAACAGTCAATATTCCAGAACATATAGACAAGTAGGAACTACTTCCTTCTTACTACATCTCAAGAAAATTCCATTCTAAAATCCTTCATTTTATAGAGATAATTTTAATTGGAAACCCAGATATTTGTGAGAACCCCCAAATTCCCAAAGGGTAAGCAGGAACCCCTGCAAAAAGCTGAAAGCTGAATATGGAGCAGTGGCTGGCACTTAGCTGTACTATGTGTGTCATGATTCATTGCAATATACTGCCATGGCAATGTATATAACAGTCAGCTCATTTAAAATGGGATCCTAAATTGACTATACATTGATGCAAGACTTTGCCATTTGTCCTGGTGTGTGAGATATGATGCAAAACTTGTTAAATGACAACTCTGCAAGTAGCTGGCCATTCAGTCACTGTTCTGGGATGCCATGACTAGGCACTGCATTATGATTTTTTTCTCTTTATCTCAGGGAATTTAATGTATCCTATCTCTTGTGAGTTTTTTACATGGTTTAGGGCCTCCAAGCATGAGCAATAGGAAACCAACCATAATTGAGATAATATGCAATGGTGGCTTGCTCTGCATTACATTCTGCTAACCATTTCAAAAATCTACTGACTATCTTGTGTTCCTTATGCATTGAAATATTATATAGGCTATTGGCACAGCTATATAATATAGCCATGTCAATACATTGTCATTATTCACATCTGGAGCAAAGAACACACTTTAGGTTGTGGCAGGGCAGTCTGGCATACAGTCATGTGATCCACTTCAGTAGCTAGAGTGCATGTCATGTCACATACAGGGAGCCAATCCACCACTACCCAGCTATCCTTGAGCATTGTGGTATGCTCTGAGGCCTTGTCCAGCCAGTTCACCTGTCTCCAACATGTCTTGTAGAATATGCTATTAATGACTCATGATATACATAAAGTTCCCAGACATTTGGACAACAACCATCTTCCAGCTATCATTATTGGGTTTTGTCATATCCCTATATGACATAGTATGCATTACTGGACCATTTATAATCAATCCTGACACTATCCCAACTCTCAGCTCATCTCCAGTGTTTACTCAGGTTTACTCCAGTCTGTTTCCATTTTTGTACTTACTTTGTTTCAGCCACACACTATACTTTTTGTAGTATGCCTCTTTCATGTTAACATTCAATTTGTACTCCTTATTCCTTGTCATATGCTCTCTCTTTCTTAACCCACTTACTTCTCCATTGCACTAGTATGATTTTAGTGCTCTACATATTTACTCTGATTACTTAGACTTTCTAGTATTTAAGTACTTCGAATGTATCATAGTACTTCAGTTTGTTAATTTTATTCATCTATCCACTTCTACTCAGTGGTTAAGCTACCTCTGAATCATCCTCACACATCTCTACCTGATAATCCCTTCTTGTCATCATACTTTGTGCTCAACAAGATCTCCAGTCTCCAGAGATCCCTCCTGACCAAATCTTTCATCAGGAAGTTGAGTATCAGTCGTCACTATACCTGAACCATATCACTCACCACTATCTGTAAATTGGGCATTAGGAATGAAGGAGGCACAGCACATAAGCTGAAGCTGTCACCTATCTTGACTATTTCCTTTGGTAGCACTCAAACACATTTCCTGGAGATATTCCCAGAGTCTCTGGTGTCTCTCCCTGGTCACTGTGCATATCTTATCTGTCTGGAACTCTAGTCTATATCCTGGAAAGCATGTTTGTGACAGGTTTCCAGTAAGCAGTTTTTTGCAGAGAGTGTTCTCTCAAGTATTGGGATTTCCAAACAGAATTATTCATTCTACAGGGATGTGCTTGATGCACTCCATGCCTGTGGCTTTAGGACCAACTCTGGAATCAAAGGCACCAGGTATGCAATATTGGCTTTGAGTAAGGTCAAGGGATATTACCTTGGTAAATTTAATTGGATAACTATTATTTCCATTTTGACTTATCTTCTTTCCAACTAGATACTGAAGGAAGTCAACTCATTATCAATGGAAAGATCAAACTGAAGAATGACAGTCAGATCAAGTCCTTTATCAAGGTGGGTATCAAATTTGATGACAGCAGCAAGATGCAGGCAGACATGGTGACATTTGCTATTGAGTATATTTTCATTTCATGTTCCTTCATCTTGCTTGAATTTTTGTATTCACCAATTGCATTGATTTAACTAACATATGCATGTTGTAGGCTTGGAGATTCCTGTGAGAATATGTGCAGAATATATGGAAATGAGGTCACAGACAAGATGAAGCTGATTTGGGGCCCTGGTGAAGAAGGCAAGATTAATGGAATCTAGAGGGATACTGGTGTAAAGGAATTATGGGTAATCTCAGACTCTGCTGCTTCCACTTAAACACCACTTTGCATAAGTTAATTTTTCTATTCTTTCTGCATGTTAGGAAGTATTAACATGAATTTGATCCACAGAAATCAGAGTGATGGAGGGAATTCTTGGCATGAGATATGGTCTAGAATAGTTCTGATCTGCTAAGGAATCAAGATAAACATTTTTACTATTATAAATGAGAAGAGTGGGGCAAAAAACACTCATGATTAGCTCTTATTATTTTGTTCCTTCAGCAATATATAAAGAAATAACAGACCATACTTATAATATTTGGAGACCTAAGCTACAGCAATTAATGTTTGCATAATGCAAACCAATAATCCTCTATGAACCCTTTTTTGCTCTCAATTATGAATGCCTTTCTCTACTCCATCAACTCAAGTCTCATCCCAGCTAAAACAACACCCTAGCAGGGGACAAAAGTTATCTGGGTCTAAACAATCAAAGATACAACTGTAGATTATGCTATTTACAAGTAAATAGATGGAATGATGCCTGATGTAAATATAAAACAAATGTATGAATTTGAATAGGCAGTGTACTGCGCCGCACCTTTCTTACTTCCATTCAGGGATGCACAGCAGGCTTGTAATATTTCAAACAATCTTCTTAGCCACTCGAAAGTTAATAGGAAAATCATGACGAACACGGTCGAGACTCTTATCCTGTAGTTCTACTCATATCTGAAATCGTTGGTTAAGTGTAAATATATTGACTCGGATTGAACGTCTCGGTTTTTGATTCCGAGACGCGTCAATGAGCCTGACGCGTGCGATTTTCAGCACGTGATTAGAGTGTTGTAACGTAAGCACAAAGTTACTTCGGAGTCCTCCGTACTCTATGCTTGCCGTCGTCAGACAGTGACCCTCACCACATCCTCCTTGAGTTCCGGACTGCAGCCACCGCCGCAATGCAATGGCTTCAACGGAAACTACAGATTGGAGCCCTCCAGGAGCTTTCGTGAATCATCGAGATAATAGCACAAGAGCAGAAATAAGCACACGGAATCATCATCAACATCCCAGCGTTCAACAGATCCAGGGGTCATCTTCACATGGCAAGAAACGGAAGGATAGCGTCGCTGAGAGACTTAAAAAGCTAGGAAAGGGTATCAACAGGATTGGAAACAAAGGTTCCAAAGTTCCTGAGGGCGGCTCGGAGGCTTCCACTTCGCTTGCATGGGAAGAAGCTGGTCCCTCCATGATTGCAACTGAATCCCCTATCAAACACTCCGAAGTTACGCTCAACTACAAAGATGAAAAAGATCCTTCGATCTCTCGTAGCAATTCTTCTGCAGCCTCACTAACGCTGGTGGAAACGGGAAGTTCTGCCCTTCCTCCTGTGTCACCTGCTGAGCTAGTTCAAACAACCATTGACTCTCCAACTGATCCACAGAACCAAGAAACCGAACTGTCTCTTCCCACAATCGCAGAAGAACCCGCTTCGCTAGCTCAAAAGATACGAAGGCTCATCGACTCACTACCTGTCATCAATATCACACCTTCCCGCCTCGCTCCCGTCTCCGTGGCCTCCAACAACGTGAATTGCACGGATGGCAAACCTATCCCACCTGCGGATGCCACGTCTATCAAAGACTCGCGTCTCATCGCCGTCCTGTCGAGCGCGACGATTATGAACGGGCCCAGCGGGATGCGCACGAGCGTATGGGGCTTCCTCGAGAGCTTGGGAGCGCCCAATCACCAGACGCCTCCAGAAGGACACAACTGCGCTGAAAGGGAGTGTTATCCCACGCCAGAGGCGGAGCACGATAACAACGATGACGCCATGTCCATTGTCTTCTCAGACGCATCTAGCGTGATGGTGTACTCGCCGTTGCAGCCAACGAGGGAGGATCTGGTCGAGCTTGCGGAGTCGGTCCCACTGGACCCGGAAGGTGATGATCAGGGAGCCCAGGATGCGCAGGCTTCAGATCAGGAGACGGGGTGGGGAAGGATGTGGCCGTTCTCGTTCTCGTCGTGGTATTCGCAGGTGGAGGATAAGGGGAAGCGGAAGGAGGTCGAAGAGATGCCTGAACCTCAGACGGGGTCAATACCAGGATTAGAGGCGCCCAAATTGTCCATTGATAGCGCGACAAGTGAAAATGTCAAGCGAAGGGCCTGTCCAGTGCAGCAGGCATGGGTGCCATCAAGGACAAAGTTGTCTGTTCAAGCTATGTGGTGGGGCTATCGCCTGTACGTCTCCTCCTTCCCTCTAAATATTCTATCCTACCTTTCTAACACCCCTCTTCATCCCATAGCTACCTGCCTCCGCCGGTCATGGACGTCCTCAGTGATAAGCAGCTTGAAGCTACCAAGCGTACCGCGATGATCACTACCGCACTCACGTGGTTCTTTAGCAACCTACCTATCGGCTCCCTCCCCGCGGCCGTGCGCCCCGCGCTCCTGCTTCTCCAGCAGCTCGCTCCATTCCTTGGGTACATCGGGGCGTTCATTTCGTGGAGCTGGAGCACTATTAAGAGCTACGATCTTGGTGCGTGTTCTCCATTCTTACTGCCCATCGAGTGGGTATCAATGCTGACTCGCTTTGCATATAAGGATACGGCGTGATTCTTACAGCTACATGGCTGCTGCCTGTTGCGCTCATACCTGGGACATGGTTTGAGGCCGACTTCCCAAAGTCACCGTCGCTGGGTTTCCCGATACCTCTTCCAGCGGCGTCGTTACAGGCTGGGCCGTCAAACCGAGCGATGCTACATAATTATACCCCTATGGATTCCATACCCACTCGCCCTTTTAGTTCGCCGCTTGCTGCGCCACCACTATATTCGAACTCTCCTTCGACTTCGCGATCATCGAAGGCATCTACCTCAAATGCTGTCCCGTCATCTGCCACGTCGATACCACTGGCTTCGCCAACAACTCCCCGTCAAGCCGTCCCAGGTTCACCCTCATATCCTCAAGCCATGCTTCCTACACCTACTTCTCCCCGAAGTCCCCGTCAGGAACTTCCTCCATTACCCTCGAACGAAGATATCGCCTCGGTATCGAATATACCACCTTCGCCTCGAGCTACAAGATTGCCTCCTGGCTCCCCACGAACTCCCCTGCTGCCTTCAAGTGCTCAACTGCCTTCACCTCCGTTCGCGACATACCCTCTGCAACCTGCGCCCGCAACTCCAACCTCCCCACAAAGCTCTCGCATATCCAGACTTTCCAGCTCCTCGAGCTCAGGAATGCCTTCCGACGTGTATTTCACCCCTCTCTCTGCGCCACTCAGTTCCCCTAGCCCCTCCCCCATTCTTCCCTCCTCAACCACACGGAACATCAGCTCTCCAGAAACATACTCAAATGACCTATACCAGTCTCCCCGCTTCTATTCTTTACCTCCAAGCCCCTATCCGAGCCCCCTCAACTACATAAGCTACCGACCCAGTCCAATTCCCCCAATACCGCCCCCAATGCCCGCACCTCTGCCTATTCCGCCTACCGTCGCACCTAACTCGCCTCAGGGCTACATGCTCCTCCAGAGCCCCCTCGTGCAAACCGTTCCCCTGCCTCATGAAGAGTACGCGGAGGTTGCACTAGACAATAAGCATAGGAAGTCGAAGGGGAAGTCACGAGCGCGGGCGCTCTTTATTAAGAGCTCAAAGTCTGGATAGCGGGCCCTCTTCCCTGACCATCCTCCTGGATATCCTTACCTCTAATTGCCCATAGCATTCTGAACAACTTCATTGACTATGACTGTCGTTAGCGCCACGATATCATGGACTGTGACGACTGTAAACGTATATTCTCTGTATATTAATGGTGTACTCATATCTAGACGCTGTAGACGAATATAATAGCCTTACTGTGATGCGTGTATCGAAGGGACTGTCCGACTCGATACGGATCATGCTTGCGTCACTGCAGTGCCTCCCATCGACGCCGCCTAAACCTGCGGCTTCCTCGTCCGCGCCCGCGGCCGTGTTGTCCGTTGGAGTACTGTCAAAATCAGACACCCAAAATACTGACATCGAACACTCTAATATCCTCCCGGGTAATTGATTGCTTATCCTCTCCTGTTTCACCTGGCGCTTATGATAAACGAGCTCATCAACCAATCCTCTGGCTTTGAGAGTCGGACGCTGAAAGGTTTTCCATCGGATACAGTAGACCATACCAGCTTCTTAATGTAGATGTTCACCCTACTCGCGCATGTGTAACTATGAAGGCGAAATCTTCTGCTTCCAGTTCCAATCACCCACCCACCATAGGAGACCACAGGGTTGTCGTGAGGGCTCACGTTACAAAATTTATTTTTGATGATGTTGCCAAACAAAGAGGTTCTCGGCCACTCTTTCCTCCGAAAAAACTTAACAACCATCATCTTCGTGCATTAACTTGTTTTGAAATGGTGTCATCCTATTCCTAGCGAAGCACTTTTTCGCTTCATTATCAGGGCTCATTCTTTGTACTTCACTACTGGTCGCTTCGGTGGAATCTTACTGTAATATGGGCTTTATGGCATCAGCTGATATGTTCACTTCTAGTCTACTTGATGTCGCTGAATACTTACAATAGCGGATATCAGAGCCAACGTTTTGTTCGATGAAGTTAAGGACTCCGGTGAAACAGTAAAATAATGCATGCGATGCCAAAAACAAAATTATATATGCTTATTCTATTGGTATGTATGCCAGTCCGATCTTTCCCGGATTGAACAGAAATAGGTCTGTTAAGAATCGGACCCGAGCCCGGTTTCTGTTCCGACTTTACTGGATGCCTGGATCCACGACACGGTTTCGATCGGCAATGGCGGTCTTATGTTACCGTTCATTTTACGTCTCAGCTCCATTCTATACTCATCTGCGTTTCCTTTCAGGACACCTTATGTCTGATACGGTAGCATTGGGAGTATCCATGAGGTTCACTGGCTACACATTAGCCGACAGGTGTGCGCCTACCTGCAGATCGACTCTTATCTCGGGATATATAAAAGCTTACATAGATGAATTTTCTGCAGAACGACGATTCCCGTTCAACATGGTCGGCATCACAGCTATCATTTTGGCGTCTTTCTGTGGACTTGCGAGCGCCGCTATTGGACCTAACACCGTTCTGAACATCGCCAACAAAAATATATCGCCTGATGGGTTTACTCGCTCGTAAGTCCATATTGCGTTCCTGCTGTGTCATACTTTACAACGAGTGCTTGCAGAGCAGTACTCGCG
>JASFDH010002402.1:0-11030 GCA_036937195.1 Nidularia pulvinata | reverse complement strand
TTAAATGCTAAAATCGGTCCTTAGTGGTGTTGGAATAATTACGAGCTTGCCGTGTTACCCGGATACTCAAATACTCAAATTAAGTCGCTCTTCGGCGCATCGGAAGCAGCCAGTTGGGCGCATCAGCTCGGTGCACCCGGAAGCCGCCAGTTGGGCGCAATTGGAAGTTACCAGGTCAGGTGCAATTGGAAGCCGCCAGTGAGGCGCAGTCGGAAGTCGCTATTCAGCGCAGTCAGTTAGTCACCAGCTTGGTGCACTCGGTCGGAAACTACTTTTGTCGTCGCTGCCTAAGATTCGTGAATCGATGCTTGAATGTACGGGTCACCGAATGGATGTTGGAGGGAATTGTCGGAAGGACGGATATTTGGAGAGCCGTGAAGTCGGTTGTCGATAGACACAGTTTGTGTTAGTCCCGACTCGGTGATGGATTTTACTTTCAATATTTTTTGTGGGCCCTTGGACATGTCTGCACTCAAGGGGGTATGTTGGAATAATTACGAACTTGCCGTGTTACCTAGTTAGGAAAGGAGCAAATGCCAGAGCGGTGCACTGCCCATCTTATATAATTGGTGTATTAGTTTTGTATACTCGTACTCAGTTTTTTTTCACTTATTACTTATAAGCGACATAGTCTACAGTTTGTATCTTCGCTCGTTTATTACCCCTATAACATTTTGTCCCTTGCTGGGATGTTATTTTAACAAGTGGCGCCAAATTTCTGCGACAGGATTGCCTATTCCGGTATTCAAAAGGAGATGGTAAGTGTTGAATACAGTACAGTTTAAAAAAAGAACAGTTTCAGAGAGACAATATGGCATAAAATGGCATTGGTAAGTGCTGCTTGTACACTGACTCATTGTGCGATAACATTGCTCACCTGTCTCCGAGATATCCCAATGAAGAGTAACGACGTCCACTCTGTATGTCAGCCGTGGATCAGTATCTGCATTACGATGGACTCTAAATAAACTTATAAACCCATTTATGAACTCTAGTCCGTGAATTCTGGGTAAAAAATTATTATTATGGGTCTATGTGTGGTGCGTAAAATTGCTGACTCTTCAAATTTCAACCGAAACTTTACTACCATTCTTCTGGTTTGACAAATCATATTTCGCTTCTCAAGTAAAATTACACGTGGTACAGCGCTACTATTAACTGGAAAATAAGTATCCGACCTCCAGTATCTTATTTAACGGTGATATCGATCTATCTTCATGGAGGTCGAGAACACTGGTTGTTACTGTACAAAGTCCGTATTCATCTGGACCTTAATATTGCTAGTGGGATCCTCGCATGTAAATGTGACAAAATAAAAAGGAAGAAATGTCTCGTAAGTGAACGACAAATTTACTCTTAAGGTTCGTTAATGGCACAACATGCGGATTGCACAGTATTTCCCTGTATTTATGTCAGCAAACTTGGAAAACAATCGAAAAAAGACAGCATGACTATGTCTTATCCGAATCGCTTGGATATACATTTTCTCTTCACTTTCTCCAGCCCATGCAGTATTAACTAAAGTAAAAATGGAGTTCTCAGTGATGACATAGCAGGAGAACAACACTATATTAAATACCTAAAGTAAAATGGAGTTCTATATACTGATAAGTAAAGTGGAAACTAATAATGAAAGTGGGTGCACATACCTCAGCAACAACATAGCAGGAGAACAACGCTGAGGTGTTATGTGTCACAATAGGTAGTTAATAGTCCGAAATTGTAACTGAGTTTAAATTACGTAAGGAATGGATAAGTCTGTATATACGTATCTAAATGACTATTTACAATGTCCATTTCTAACATTAACTTCACATGAAATAAGCATGTCTGCTTTATGAGGATTCTCAAGGACATGCAGAAACAATAAAGGTAACTATATAATGGTGGCAGTTATGAGCAGAAATCCACTGAAAGCAGACCTGACAAGAGGGAGATAAGTGAGAGATCTGGAAGAAGAATAAGCTGACAGGCAATAAGCCAAAAATGACTGGGAGACTCACCCATGTAGCTACTCCTGAAATTATACAAGAATCCAGGATTTAAGGTATACTATCATTGCTAACCGAGTCTTCTTTTGCATATCTATTTGAATTGCAAGGACTTAAGACTCAGAACAAGTATTGCTTTTGTCTGTTGAATTCCTGTTAGCTGCATAAGCATAATCACCTTTGCCTTCAACATCTTGAGAGCAACATACGGAGGGCTGGGGCTTGGGGAGAAAAATTTATAAGCAAGAGCAGCTCACCAATTCTTACACTCTGGACACTCGACAAGTATTATCCCCTTCTCATATGCAAGCTTTGTCAACTCATGCACCGAACAATGTCTGCAGCTTTCAACAGTACAAGTCATTGCAATTTGTAGTTTCGGTTCTATAGGCTTCCCAAGAGGCTGTGACCCAGTCATTGCTGGTGCCGATGATGGAGCTGAATCTGACAACATCGATCCTGTGGCCAAAGAGGATCCTGCAGTATGTGCATTTGTTTTTGGTAGTGAGTTCCCACCACTACTTAAGCTTGAATTTGACAGAAAGCTGGTCATGGAGTATCCTGCACTGGCCCCTGGTCTGACTGTAGGGCTCATAGAAGTCACAGGTGGCACTCTTAATCGAAATTGCAATTGCATGTGTTGTGAATCAAGGTTGTGCAGTGGTAAGATAGCTGAACTTGATTGTAGGTAGTGTTGGCAAAGTTTGGTTCAGTCTGGTTCAGCCAAGATTTTGGCTTAACTCTGAACCGGAATCTAGGTTCGGTTTGGGCAAAATTGCTGAACTCTGAACAGGACCATTGGTTCAGGTTCAAAATGGTTCGGTTCAGGTTCATGATAGGTTCGAACCAAGAACCGAACGGAATTTTTTAGTGTAAAAACAGAATTCAGTTCTATAAGATAATGTATGTAGTAATTACTGTATTAGGTAGTCAGGAAAGCATACAGCAAATATAAATTCAAAATATGAGCTGATGGGCAAGATGTACGAGCAGAGAGACAAGATCCAGCAACTATAACTGCAGGCAGAGCCTGGCCTGAGAAAAAAAGATGGATCTGAGCAGGAGCACTCGCTGTGGTGGAACTATTAGAAACAGAAGGAAGTGGAACTTCGTCATCCTTGTCATTGTACTACTGAATTTCGGATGCATCCTTTAATGATCCATCCAAATTAACAGTGCAACCAGGGTCAGAGAGATCCATTATGAGTACAAAATGGGAAGAGTGTAGTGCTGTTGCAGAATCTAGTTTTCGAACATGAAGCCCAGCTCCTTTTAAATGAAATAAAAATCAATTGTCAAATAAAGAAATATGAATGTAGAGTGAAACATCATACCAAAAATTCCGATGACCATGTGGGCTATTGTATTGTCCCTCTCCATTGTGGCATGATAATGAAGTCGTTGTCATCGTTAGCAATGATGCGCAGCCTAGTTGCCCACATGGGAGAGGAGAAAAGCTAAAAACTCTAAATTATGTAGCCCATCACGTGAATTTCTGGCGGTAACCTCGGGCTTGCTGCCTGCAATTTACATTGGTTCGAACGCGTTCGAACATGTTCGGACACGTTCAGCAAAATATAACTTTACCCGAACCGTGAACTGGACCTAGCGTTCGGTTCAGGCTAAAGTGCTGAACTTTGAACCGAACTTCCGGTTCCGTTCGGGGAGGTTCGAGTTCGAACCGAAGTTCAGAACCGAACTTGCACAACACTAATTGTAGGTTAGGCCTCCTACAGAGGTCCTTATATACTACTATACAAGTATTCTACTGTATTCCAGTAAACTATAGAATCTATACACTGAGTCAATGATCACTAAGATAATTACTAACAATATTACTAAGCCCAAGATAACCTCTTCGAGAATGTGCCAGATGTAATTCCAACAGCACAGATATCGGTGCAGGGAGGGAAGGATGCGGGTGATGAGGCTTCGCAGAGGAGGCGAAATGTCTATATTTCTGAATAAGCACGAGGGTAGCATCCCTAAAAAAGATCTACAAGCAGAAAGACAAAATAGTTTTCAGGCAATTCGACGAGAAAGAGGCTTGTAGAAGGGAAAGCAAACACTGACGCAACCAGACTGACGGAAGCAAATTTCGGGTACTTAAGTATCACCTGGTACGTGGATAGGTTTGTATTTATTGAAGTTCCAGTTTGTTGCCAAACTTTCCATGTATGTTGGCGCACGTTCCAGTCAACCCATTTCGTCGTTCGAATGAACCCGCTTTAGTTCAACTTCCATTCAAAATAACTCCTTTTTGCCTTCTTTTCACCTCAAACTTTCTTTCTTATGTTGGATTAACGTGAGTAACTGATTTCAGGACACTACAGCTCTGAGCGCCTAGAACATTCTACATAAACATAAATCTGAGGGCCAATCGGAACAAATGAAGCAATTCAAGACAGTCGCGCGGAAAGGAAGATGTGTAACAAAACTCCAGCGAGATCAATCGTGATCTAGACTTCAAAATTACGGGATTTATTTTTGCTTTCATAAGCTTCATTCAAATAATCAGAACTAAAAGGAACAACGGACCTTCACAACAACAGACGTGGTATTAAACCACGTTTCAGCTCGACTCCCAGAAGGCTGCATGCAGCGGCGTATTTGCCTTGTACAGTTGAGATGAACAATCTCATCTTCAGATCTAGCCCAACGTCGTCATTCGTATTATCGGAGCTGACTGTTCCGAAGTCAACACGGGAGAACGCTTGGGAGGATGTAACTCCCTTCAGCTGAGTACAAAAGCCATATGTAGCTGTTCCCGCTTGCTCAGCAATTGCAGAGAGCTGGGAAACTCCACAGTCATCTGTCTTCGACTGAGGTGCATCGTTCTGCAACTTCACGTTGATGTAAAACGTTCCGAAGTTTATGATGAAGGGGAGGAAAAGTTCGGTAACGGTGAATGATGCCACCTGCCTCGCGAGCCGGTAATTATTCGCCATCATCATAGTGGTAGCGGCATTTGCCCTGTCGGCGCAGAAACTGACCGTAGCAACGGCGGCAACTGTGGCATAACCACTAGCTGTGGCTGCAGCTTTACCAATGCATCCCTGGAAGCGACCACAAATGTCCAATAATGCCGTTTCGTTCGAGGCAATAGCTCTCTCGCTCAGACTGGACGGATAGACCGACGGCCAGGCATCCCATTTCGCTTGCCATTCTTCAGGAGTGAGCGAATATGGCGTGGAACGCTGTTCTACGACAGCCGCAGCTGCTATAGATGCAGCACTTCCGACGAGAGTTAAGAGCGAGAATCTCATCGTATCAGGATTGTTGGCAGAGGGTGGAAGTGCTGTTGGTATGAAGAAAATATTGAAATACCCATTGTTCTTATATGCAAATATATCTCCATAATTCTTGCGATAGGACTGTCTATTCAGTTATTCAAAACTTGAAGGAGATGGTAGGTATTCAATACAATGTTTAAAAAGGAGCAATCTCAGAGACAAGTGCGGCATAAAACGGTGTCACCAAGTGCTACTTGTGCTCTTCGTTATGGCCACCTTCCTCCGAGATACCTCAATGAAGGGTGACTGCATTCAATCTGAATGTCAGTCTTTGTGGATCACCATCTGCATTATGATGATGTCTATAAATAAATTTGCGCAAGCGCCTCACGATCCGACCTCACGAATTCCACTTTGATTCTATGTCAAAGTTCTCATGGTTTTGTGTGGATGTGTAAATGGATCACTATTCCAATTTAAACCAAGATATATGTTACTACCATTCATCTAGTCTTGATAGTTTACTATGGACTACCGTTCAACATTCAGTGAGTAAATTGACATGTGCAACTTCGTTCTAAATAGTCCGACTTTCACTATCTCATTCAGCGGCCTGTTACGGTGATATCGATCTGTTTTCATCGAGGTCGAAGCTATGATAATCAAATTATAACGTCCAAGTCTATAAGTAGATCTTCGCTGCTCATCGGGCCTTCGACATCAGAGCCTTCACGACATTCACTGGCGAAATAAAAGAAAAGGGACAACTGTAAATTGCACTTTCAGAGTCCAAGGGATGTTAATTTGTCTACTTCCATTATACTAGACTTGAGCCAGTACACGACGCTCGAAAGATTCGATATCAGTCGAGCATTGAATGACTGTCTTCAATGATGAGCCAGCTTATAGGTTCTGATCCGAGTCTCCTAGAAAATAAATAACACAACATGACTAAGTCTTGTTTCTAGAATTTGTGCTATTCGTCGTCTCCTGCTCAGGTGAGAGTAGTGTCACGAGAATATGAGCTGCGCTGTGCAGATCCTCGAGGTCACGAGGGAAACGATGAAGGTGGCTAGATGATGCCGGTGAAGGGCGGAAGACTTACGGAAGACCCAAAACGGTCATGTCAAGCGGAAGATCCGCCTGATTTCTCTGAGATCAATCAAACGAGGGATTGAAGCATGCCGAGACTTATTAACAGTAAGAGGTTCAGTACTAACAGACATAGTTGCTCCTAAAATTTTGTGGTCATTGTGAAAGATTTCGAGACCTAAGATATATTATCACACTCTCCTCTTCCTTGGACTTATTCGAGTCACGAGGAATCTCGACTCAGAACGAGAACTGTATCCGTCCGTTGATTTCCTGTCAGATGTACCCTTTTGAGGATATTCCGCATAGAGAGGCCTCACGTACAGGACGCATATTATCCTTGATATCATCTTCAGTGATGGTGGTGACCATAACTCCAGCCCCTATCGGTTCGTTGCGCGACCCCGTACGTCCGGCACTGTCTGACCCAAAAGTGTGCAGGCGCACGGAGTGGAAGTGAACATCTGGAGGCCCGCTCAAGTCGCGATTGTCCATCTGATTCGCCAAACGATTGCGTCCATTGAGAGTTGCAAGTAATACATTCGCAAATCTGAAAAATAAAGTTTGAGAAGTGCTAACATCATGAATGTTGAGGCACACACAAGGGTCCCAATATATACTCCCTAAAAATCTTCTTAGTAACTATTATTTTACTAAATTGAAGGGTACTTACAAACACGAGAAAATGAAACCGCTCTCGAATATGAAATAAATGATCAACTGAGCGATAGCGACGGCGGCAGTGACAGCTCCCGTCTCAACCGCGTTGATAATGAGAGCGTCCAATACATTCCTGGAATTTTTCGGCAGTGTGTTCTTTTTTGCCAAGATAAGCTGTAATGCAAAGAGATTCAGCCATGAACGTGTGCAGTGCAAGTAAGACTGCCGCTGACCAGCGAGACCATGGACACGGCACTGGTCACATCACAGGCCAGGCAAGTTGCTAGTTTTATCTGACAACATCGAATATCAATATCAAATACTGAGACCTATTGCAAATGCTCGCACCACAAGAGCAGTCTTCAGCTGTCCCAGGGCAGCTGGGTTGCGATTAACCCTAAAGTACTGCAGAGGATCGGGTCAGAAGACTTAATTCCCCCTTGAGATCCGAATGAGAAGTTACCTGCGAGGAGACAACCATTGCAGAAATAAACTGGCCTATTGCCAGCTGAGGAGTTCAATCATTAGAATCCACGATTTGGAGTAAAAGAAGAAAGACGTACCAATGCGATGAGTACAGCAATGGCGTGTATATAGACGTTTTTCTTAAAGATCCAAATCCGCCTGACGGAAAAAACATCGAATAAACACATGGTGAAATGAGAGTACGCTGGGATCGAACACGACTCACCGGGCAAAGAAAAACTGAACGATAAGAGCAGCTGGGGAAAAAACGAAACGAAGCTTAATAATGCGACCATCCGTACTTGTTCTAGAGTTTCTTACTGAGGGTGGTGAAGGTAGGTGTTATACCTGCTGACCACGGCGACTTGATAATGTACTGCACATCACCCCAACCAATGACCAATAACGTGTACACGGTGTGGGTACACAGGATTAGTTGAATAATCGCCACCATGAAGACGAAATACACTGGGAGGATACGGATCCATGAGTAAGAGGTGTCTACTATCGCTGTCTGCAAAGCATGGACGTACCCATATACCGGAGAAGCAGACTATCCTTGGCATGGTACGTGACACTGTAGTCGTCTACACGGGCACTTGTTAGCTGCCGATTCTCACTAGCATGCACTGAATGAGACACACAAGTCTGCACCACTAAACAGCCAAAGAGGATGTAAGCCACCACTGAACCAATATACTGCGCAAGCCAAATGTCCGCGTGAGTATCCGTACCCGAAGGAGATAACAGCAGCAGCACGCACGAAAGGACTGAGGCTACCCAAAACGAACTTCAACTCAGCTTTTTCGCAAAACCACAAAGGAAGACAGGCGACTCACGAACTCGCGAACTCTGACATCTTGCAGAGCTACCAGTACAGCCGTAGCGACAGACAAGAAACAAGAAACAAGCTACGACGTTGACGACGTTGACGGGTCATTAAATAAAAAGGTTCTGGGTGCAGAGAGGTTCACTGGTTTTGCCTGTTGGGGAAGCAGGACAAGGCTTGCGATTAAGTTGGCGCCACTAGTATATAAAGTACAAGCAGCCCTGCCGTAGCACTCGGGATATGAATTGCCGTGTTGTCAGCCTAAGTCAGGCAATTGATGCTGTTGGAATAGCAGTAGTGCGCCCGATGCGTATTGGGTGCGATTCGATGTGTTCTTTGCTCGCAGCGTTGTTGGTCGGCAGTAGGAAGGAAGTTCAGAAAAAACGCGCCATAAGCCTGAGTGTTTTGGCGCCCTTCAATGTCGAATTATACAGCAACCAAGTATGTAGCAATCAGCCAAGGCTCGCTATGAGTCGTACAGCAGGAACCCATGATTCCCGTTTCTATACTGGCAGATACTTATTGATCTCCAGATTGCGTATATAAGACTTGCTCAAACGCAATGATGAACTCCTTCCAAGTCCTTGACACTGAGAAAGTGGTGGTTCTTAGGGTTGCTCAGAGTGCCATGATGCTATCATCTCTACTTCTGGTGATCGTCCATTCACCGGGGTTAAAAGTCCATTGAGGCCGGGTCCGTTCCCCGGGTCCTGTACGTGGCGCACATGGGCGTTTAGGAGACGGTATAGTAACCGGGTACGTGAATTTCGTTAATACATATCTAACAGGCGGATTGCTTCCAGCCCGCGTGCTTCGTCGTCTTTCAACTTCGCAGGTCATCTTCAATGTTCGGAGCACAAATCTGACGCTATCGCTCACCCTAGCCATATAGAATGGCGCGCGTTGTTCGAGGCTCAGAAGTCCATCGCACAGGCGCCCAGTATCCTGTGTTCTCTTCACATGGCGAAGCCTTTCCCCTTCTCTTCTTCCTACCGCAACGATGAAATCCATCTTCTATCATCTCTACACGAATATCTCTGGTCAGCGGAGCCCAGGCCCACAATCCAAGTGCGCCGCTTCAAGGACAGATGGCTTGGGTACTAGTGTGAACTGGATCGCGCGTTCTATCTGGCGGAAGGTAAGAGGTGACAGGCTCTAGTTCGGGGTGGGGAAGGATGACATTTCACGAAGAGTGCACCGCACTACTGTGTGTCAGGAGAGCGAACGACCGACAGATATTAGATAGCATGACAGACTGGAAGCCTTGCAGATCCAGATCTTTGCCTCACGAGTCAGCGGAAAATGCAAGGTGAAGCACAAACCTTGTATACGGAAAGTGAATCGGGGAAAGCATGGAAAGGAAGAAGAGAGGGCAAGCTCTGCTCTTGTCCTAGTTTCCAAGTAGAGTATTCAATAAGTCAGGAAAGGGCATTGGTTTCAACGCGTTAGATTCTCTGGTGGAGTGGCATGAGGATGAACACACATATATCGAGAGAGGGTAGGCGGTCGTACCTTCTATCACAGTACGTCTATAAGTAATTTTAAGGAATTGAAGTATCTGAGGCGCCAGCAAGCGGAATATTTGGAAGTCAGCACACGAAGCACCTGAGGAGTCAGCAACCAAGCAGCAGGCGGACGAAACAACTGAGCCTCCTAACCACAAACTTGCGCGAATTCGTCAGACCCTGGGAGATTGATTTTGGTAAAGAAAAATGAATAAATAATACAAAAGAAAGAAGAAAGGAAGGGGAAGGTATATGTAAGGGATGAAGTACGAGAGCGCACTACATCGAAGAAGGCATCAAAGAGATACTGGTATGCGTCAAGGAATAGTAGTGAATGTGAGTGGCACTGGACTATGCTGACACGGGTGTCACAGGTGCCGACTCGGCCTCTATAAGCGGCTTGGACGCCTCCTGCTTCTTCTCTTCCCGCTTCTGCTGGATGCGCTCGATGTCCATCAAGAATCCCAGCAGTTCCTAACGCAACTACAGTCAATACAATTCGCTTTGCAGTTCCCACACAACGCACCTGATTCGTAGGTTCAAACGACAGCCCCAGCTTAACCGCATCTGCTGCATCCGCAAAGCGCTCAAGGCCAAGGAGTGCCTTGGCCTTGCGGAAGTGCCCTTTGCTCCAGTTGCGGCGGATGGTGATGACGGTCTCGGCGTCGGCAAGCGCGGCAGGGTAGTCGTGCATCTCAAAGAAGGCGGCGGAGCGGTTGGAGATGACGGCGGAGAGCTCCTCGCGCATGAACTGGTTCGCCTCCCACGGTGGGCGCTGCACGGCGTACGCGGCGGCGGTAGAGTACTTCGAGATGGCGGCGGCAGCATGGCCGGATTTGAATAGCGTCTGCGGGGAGGGACAAAGATCAGCCGGGGGCGGGAGAAAGAAAGAAAGCAGGGGGAGACGCACGTTGCCCTCGTCCTTGGTCGTCGTCACTACCTGGGTGAGCTTCTGCGAGACGACGTTGCTTGGCGGGGGGCAGAGGAGGTTGGGGTTGGCGGTGAGGATGCGGGCGAGGCGGTTGGTGATGACAAAATCGACGCCGCAGTCGTCGCATTTTTCGAGGGCGTGCGGGGCGCAGACGGCGATGGTGCCATCCTCCTTGAGCGCAAGGGGGACGGGGGTGAAGTCTTGGTCGATGGCGGCCTGCAGGACGGGGTCCGGCGTCGGCATCATGGGCGACTGGGGCGACTGGGGTGGACCATGGGAATGGGAGTGCTCCTCGCCGGGTGCGTGTGTGTGTGAGTGGGACAT
>JASFDH010002401.1:0-11033 GCA_036937195.1 Nidularia pulvinata | reverse complement strand
GTCAACATCAGTACACGGGTTTCCAAATAGACAATGGGGTTTCTCGCATGTACCGGGGTTTCCAAATAGAATTATCCCCACAGAGTAGCTTAATGCTTGCTGTCTTTGCTTATTCATTATGTTTACATACTCCTCTTTATATAACCTGAGTCACACTGGCTACTTCTTTTTCAAGAATGTTTCTAAGTATACTTACAATAGGAAATTTAAGCTGAAATTAGCTGCAACATTTTGAAAACAGCTCAAAAACGGTTAGTAGAGTAATATGTTGGCGACTACTTATAGAACATCGGCAGCTTCAAAACCAAATAGAAGCAAAGTGCAAGATTTTCGCGTGCCGAGCCCCGACTTGTGGGGAGCACTTTGTCATTGATCATCAATCACTATGACCAGTTCGTTTTTTGTCACATCCTTTTCAACATTCAGTGCGAGTCACAACTCACTAGGCACTTGAAGCATTTGCAAAACTTATTATCCCATGAAGGTATTTCAACCGCTGAAGCAGCTCTTACCCTTGCTTACGGCTGCACTGACTTATGAGTTCTAAAATTGTGATTTGCTGTAGTGGACTCGGACATGACAGATGACAGTAATCCTCCGCTGATGAAGATAATAGGGGTTATCTATATACAACGATGCTTCTATGTAGGTATCAGCTGCGAAAATGATTTACAACATTAGTGTGATTATGCCTTCACCATTGCTGTACATTCAACAGCAGTTATCATGAACTACATGTATACTTTTCGTAAGCACTTCGCACACACTATGAGCTATTTGTAATGATGGCAACGTTTAGATCCTAGTCTTGACACCCCTCGACTAGTTTTAAACCCTCACAGTAGGTTACAGTAATCTGATCTAATGCGCCAAAACTCCTTTCCTTCCTTGGGCTACCAGGCGTAACAGCGCACACAAACATCGGTAGTACACTTCCGCATCAACGTACTCACGTCACCTACAGCTGTTTAGACGGATATCACAGCTCTCTCTCAGAAGAAACTATCCGATGTTCTGCTTTAGGTCCTGCCAGTTGATTGTGGTGTCTAACGGTATCGTTGGCGCAGAGATGCAGGCAACTGGACACTATGAACATCTGCTAGCGCTGAAATTTATTGTCTGATTCTATCTAGACCAACATACGCTTGTTGCAACAGCAATGAATACCTGTGAGATTCTCACGATTGGCAGTAGCAAATTACGCACGTATATAAATGCGATGTTGAGAGGGTTTAATGACCACCCTCTCTTACGTCGATTTTCACATGATTACTTCCATTCCGAAAAGTGGTATAGATCCCAAACTTTTTCAGCAACTTTGTCAGTCTTTTTCGCCCGATGTGTATAACCTATGCCCTAATCCAATTTTTTTAGATGCTGTTGAATTCGTTGAGGTCATATCGCTTAGCATATTTACATGGGAGTAAGCTATTCCTTTGCTTACTGATGAATCTCCCTGCTAACTGACCTTAAAGGTTGATTGTAACACTCCCCATGGAAATTTCGCTTTATCGAAAAGGCTTCAAAGCGACATATTTAATGCTAAGCATTGGCCGTTACTATGTTCTACTGTGTGCCATTGTCTCCCTAGCAATAACCCTCGCTCTCGGAGTGACGCCCGCATTTTGTCATGATGTTCGCTGGGTTCTGCCACTTTTTGCGGCAACTATTCAATTTGTATCTGTGCCGTTGCTCTTTCTTCGCACCTATGCAATTTGGGGCGAGAGCAAGAGAATTTTGTTAATCCTTATCATCTTCTGGATCGTTCCCCTGGCCATTGGGACGTATGTTTCCACTACATATAATGGCCTTGCATATGCGGAAATCGTTGGCTTGGATGTCCTCGGTGGATGTGGCATTTATCCCACCAACAACCTGGGGACTGCCGCTTTCATAGCGAATCTTGTGGTCGACTCTATGGTTCTTCTTCTCACAGTCGGTCGTCTCCTGTCTCTACGCAACGCAGGAGAAACCGGAATGAAGGCCCTCTTGATCCATCATGGAATCGTATATTATGTTGCTGTTGTTGCTATCAACATTGTTAATATTTTCTTCTTTATGGCACCCGGTTTTTCGCCTCTTATCCGCCCCATCGTTACGTTCCCCACAACAATCATACCAATTATTATGGTCGGAAGACTGTTCTTCAGTCTTCAGAACACCTTGAACGGTTCCATGAATAGTTCACCAAACTGCAATAAATGCCATGGCCATGTTTGTCCGGAGAGTGGTATGGTACTTCCCAAATTCAGAAAACAACAATGGTGCCCCTCTCAGATCCCTTAGATTGGAAGATCCTGCAAATAGAAAAATAGCTTAGTTCCGTTCAATGTGAGCACGTGACTCATGATAATCCCGATCCATATGGGACTTCAACAACATGGCTTTAGGAATAAAGGAACCTATACATGGAACACTATAGTAGATGTAGACTATAGTACTAGTAAAACATTTCAAAACGTGTGTTATGACAAAAATGGAGCACGGTGAACTCTAAAAGCTTTCCTCAACGTCACTGCTGCTTCATCTAAATTTGAATTCATGCCCACCAATGCAGCGGTAGTAAGTTTGGAGGTTGAAGGAAATAGTGTCCCATTAACAGGACACACCGTCCCAGGAAGGGGTAATGCCCCGCTTTGGAAATATCTCTGAACATAGGCCAATGTGCAATTTGTTGGGATCGACATTGAAGTATGCTAATATGATTAGATTAATAAAGCCCTACGGAGGTGATTATTTAAACTTACTCCTGGAGAGTCTTGAGTAAGTACTACAGAACCAGGGAACATTTGAGACGTCCTCTTGGCGCTACGCGATTATAAGAAATGTTATCTGGATGAAATAAGTATCATGGCATACCCTGAGAGCGGAGTAATGGGATCTGTAAGTTGGTTAACAGTAAAGCTCTTTAAATACTGCGGTTATCGGTTCAAGTAAATACCTGCAGTATTCCCGATCATGAGGATAGGGAAGCTTGTATTTCCTGTGATTGGACCTTACAACACCTTAGTTTATAGGTTCAACTCTAAAATGTAAAGAGTAAAACCTGTAAAATGTTTTGGGTGAACCCGCCACCCGCTAGCAAGTTTCAGAATTGAATCAACGGGCAAGCTTAGTTAAGACTGAGATTGTGGACATACGAGCATAAAACACGGAAGCCAGCCAAAATGGAAGAGAAACTGGAACTATTTTTAACGCTCTCATAATATTGTTGAAGGGACGCTGGATTATTATCTATTTCTGCCCCATCGGTACAAATAATAGCTGCTTGTGCATCCATCTGACTAGACGGCTGTCCTTCGAAGAATATGGTGGCATTGTGAGGATTTGCAAGGATTCGAGCAAGTTCCGCGAAGTAATCATATGGCGAGTAAAGGGCACCATATATCGAAGTTTTCAGCGTTGCATAATCCACTAGACCATACGCAGCGGAAGAAGAAACATATGATGGGACTGGCTGGGCCCTAACGGATTCGTATAGGTTTGTCAGCCTTTGAGAAATGCCATCCGAACTAGGTTCGTAAAATGCGCAATTTTCCGGACCGGCAGCATGGCACGCATCGAAAAATATTTGCAGGGTTTTGTCGGCATCAGTATCTAACGTAGTCCAATCGGCTAGTTAGGTTCGTGAGCTTGAATTAATGGATGGCGATGAAAAGTGATTTTACTGGCATAATATCCTTCCATATCCGAAACACCTAAACAAACAGTGTCAGAGCACCCAGGTGGGAGGGGAAACAGTGCAACCAACCATCGAGGACCATGCGCTCAACTCGATCCTTCAATATGGATGCTTCATCTCATCAAGATTTAAATCATTACTCAGTCCACTCACCGGAAACATTGCGGCGAATGTTGCACCGAGAACAGTTCCGTATCTAAATAATGAAACAAGGATGGAAATGAGAAGAAATAAAGGTCCCACAAGGAAGGACGCACGAAAATCCCCAGTATTGTAACTTTTCTTGCCCGTGCAGCTGTGCGATTCTCAACATATCTCTGGCAACATTATCAGTTGTGATATAATTCAAAATCCCACTATCGCGATCCTGAGCCAATCGCCCCAAAATTTGAGAATGTGCCCATTGCCGTGGGATAGCATCCGCAAAAGCATCCACTTCCGACGAATCAGGTCCATAGTCCCATTGTCCTCTCTCTATGTCCGAGGTGAAAAATGACACATTTGGAGTTGATCGTCCGACACCTATTTTGACATTAGTTAGCGGGAGTAAAAATGACATACTAATATTTCTAAGTCACCTCGTGGATCGAAGCCAAGTAGATCGAATTGCTCTCCGAGAGCTTCAGTAGCGAGAGCCTTGCCAGTTTGTGCTATTGTATTTACACCACTTATGCCTGGACCCCCAGGGTTGAATAAGATGGGACCTCGATAAGCCGGGGTGTCAGCTATGGGAGATGGGTAGCGAATCACTGCGAGTATTGCAGAACCGATACTCGGGTTCGAGTAATTGAGCGGTACCTATATAATGCAAAGAAATAGAATTATATGTGAATCTTTAGACCAGGTGTAGTCTTTCGCTTTCCTTGAGACGTGCACATTGTGTACCTGAATAACAACTAGTCCAATTAAGACTATCACTTGGCTCAAGCTGATCAATGGAAGTGTTAGCAGGAACATAAAGATGGGAAGAATAAAAATGCATACTGATGTCCAGTCAAAGTCATCTTGTGCGAGAACAGTCTGAAGATTGACGAAGGAGAATCCCAGATGCGAGGAAATCATTAAGGCAGCCGCATACACGAGTGCCATTCTAAGAATCGAGGTTTCACTCCTAGGAGGCATTTCAGGTCGTGCGTAGCGGAATGGATGTGTATTCACTATCGCTCTATTTAAGCTACATTGCTTAAATACGTGCTACGGATAATTGGCGGAAGGCACATATGGTCCCATGAGCTCTGATGTTGTCAATGTCAAAGATAGACGCCAGGAGATGATTATCGAAGGCCCCATATTGAAGAGATGAGGGATCCAGAGGACCCACAAGATACTTATTTCATTCTAAAGAGGAGTACACAAGTCGGTGCACTTGCTACTTCTTTTACATACGTCAATTAATTCACGCTCATTCGTTTCGTGTACAAAAACTCCACTGGTAATTCAACCGGTCAATGCGGACCGTAGTTCGTGTCTATCGGATCGCATCGAACACCTTTGTGACAAGAGCACATGTAAAATGCTTCGGCTTGTCTATTTCGCCGAGTTGCATACCTGAATGCGCAGCAAACACATGCGAAGAGACCGTCCTAGGTTTGTAATATGTCTTGCGTTTCTTGCAGTCCAAAGCAGATAGGATCAAAGAGATTGGATGTTGAAGTGCTTAAGCGATAGGCAGGTGAGCGCTGCTGGTTTGAGCTTGGTGACCGAATGAACGAGTCTTGAGGATGTGGGTGCGCAATGGCCGCGTTGTCGAGGGCATCGAAGGCGCGCCTAGGCAGCGGAGGGCATCGCAGGTGTGACGGAGGTCAAGAATTGACGCGTTGATAGTTGACGATGAATACAGCCTACACATGGCCGACGAGGTGGAGTGGGTATCGACTGGAAGGAAGCCGAGGGAGACATCGATAACGGGACAGCGCTGAATAAAAAGCAACGGATACAGCTCCTGTCTGGTTGCTGCACATATCAGAGGTCATGGAAATTGCATGCTTGCAGGATGGCACTCCCGCTAGACGCGGCGGCGCACAACTACTGCGATATCTGTAGCGGGGAAATCCTGTTGACCAACGATAAAGCGTTTACCTTATGAGCATCACGCTACATGGCTTTCTAGCATCATATGCCCCGGCGGTGAGTTGCGCTCTTGCACTGCGAAGGACCGGGTAGTCGGCGAACTAACGGACGCAGTCCCAGTTTACTTCAGTTTGAGCGACGGTACTCGTCTTCATGCTGGTGCACGCATAGATGTTGGTTTATGTCTTGGTCTTAGTGGTATTCTCAATGATCTTCGTGTTGTCGAGGACCTGGATAGAGATCGACACACCTCCAGTCCATACCAGGAGACGAAGTGAAGGGGGTGGCGCAGTGGAGGACAAAGGGAAGAGGAGGCGAGAAGGCTGGAGAGAGTTATACCCGAGAGGGTAGAGGAGTGAGGATATCCTGAGAAAGAGGGACGGGTAACACGCAGGACATGGAAAGGAAGAAGGGTAGGTGAATGAGAAATGAGGGGCTTTCAATAAGAAACGGGCGAAACGAAAGGGAAGAAGAAAGCGCGACTAGCGCAGCGCGCAACGAGCGGGAGGGAAACGAGTGCAACAATGTAGGTAGCGAGGACAAGAGCACTGATTACAAGGAAAGGCGGGTTGGGTAAGAACCGAAGGGAAGGAGCAAAGAAGAGAACTTACAGCCCCAATTTGGATCCCGTTAACAGGTCCATACGAGATCACCCCGATACAGAGCATCTATCTAGGGAAAATCCTTCCTTATTGTAGCCTACAAGCAGCGGAAAGTAACATGATAAGCGCTTTTGTCGATTAACACAAGAAGGAATGAATAACGCACCTATGAGGTCACTCTCTGCCTGCTGCCCTATATGCCGGCAAGGCATAACCTCCGAATTCGCCTCGATCTGCATGGTCTAGCAGGCCCTTGAAGTTTTATCTTTTCTTCCGCTCGATTGAACGTTTGCGCTCCCCGTTAGATACTGTTGATTTCCCTGTTCACCGAAGTAGGTGGCGCAAGGTTGGATTGTATGTTGTTTTCATCGCTTACCCACGGGAAGGGAGGACAGGCAGAACTGCCTACACTATGCGAGATCGTTAAGAGGGCGTGAGGGGAGCGAAATCCATCAGATAGGAAAATGAAATGAAGAAGAGAAGCCTTCGACTGCCTCGGGCCCTTGGGGGACGAGAGAAAACACGCGTCAACATCGTTCAAGACAGTGACACTGAGGATTACATAAGTGATCTGGCGCCTGCCAATTTGACAATTTATGTATCAGCGCTTTCTGCACTTCAAGCCACACTTAAATTTCAAGCATCCAGTTTTTAAGGTTCCCAGTTCAAATTCGAGCTCTGCCATAGTTGAGTGCAAACTCCACTCCTTCTGTCTTTTTCTTCTTCTTAGGTATTAATATAACGTATGGGTCCCGGAGGTACTTTTGTTCTCTTCTCGCTCTGGATCACAGGCCCCGAGCCGCGTGGCATGCGAGCGAGGTTCAAAAAACCGGTGCTCTGGCTATCAGACCAGCTAGTTTCTAGATTATTCTTAGCTTCGCATTTCCTGCAGGTCCCTGAAAGCTTTCCAACCCTCGAAACTTGAGATCTCCAGAGCTCTCATTGTGTCAAGTTAGGCAGGTGCTACCTATTTAGGAAGGGAGCTAAGATGAATCCTCGGGTAGATTATGACGGAGTGTAGGCCGATTGTACATCTGCCTCTGTGCAAATTTGGGAAACATATGATTTTTATGTACTTGCAGACTGCGCAGTGCGCGAAGAAATAGTAATTCTTCCCCATTTAATATGAATCTCCTTTCTCTTCAGCTAACACTCTTCCAGGCTCCGTTTCACAGCCTCTTTATAAGTATAAAGATCTCAGATATAAACATTATTTAGAAGGAGGTATGCTGAAAGCCTCACAATCTTTCAACAGAAATGTGCTAACTCGGAGAATGGATCGTCGATTATGCGTAATTATTATTTCTCAGCATACAATGGGAAACTAAGTACATGTAATGGATCCGCTTGAAGGATATGAATGAAAGTTTTATATCAGCACACCATGTAGTGTTCATTGCGCCACATAAGTAGCTGGTGTAATAACTTTAGTGCGCGAAACCTATTGTATAAAGACACTAGAGCATATATCCGAAAAAATGATTGTTTACCCTGAATACTCTGCCGGTTTTCAGTTCATTTACCAACCCAATATGGATTCTATCCGACCGCCTATGCCCAACAGCACACCAAAATTAATAACACGCGACGAATTGGCAGTGACAGTAATGATTGCATATTTTCAGATGATATTATGAACATCCTACCTAGTTCGTGTTGTAAACATATAAAGAAATAGTGCAAGTCCGTTACAGGATAAAATATCATATTATGTATTTCCTCTTGCGACTAGTGCATCGACATAGAGGCCTCTTGTTCTTTTTTTACCCTCTCACTCTCTTTCGCTTTCTCAGCCTCTCCCCGCAATACAGGATCGTGTGTCAGGTACAGCCCGCCACGTCAAGTATGTGTTGCTGGTGGTGTGGCATGTCAATGTATAACCTCTGGTGGATGCCCACTAGGAAGCAGGTTTTAGAGCTCTCGTAAATGCAATACTCTCCCTTTTTACTTCTATTTAGATTTCCCAACCCTCGATGAAGTAGGGATGGCCGGCTCACTTAGGGATACGCAGAGACAGTGCTGGACAGGATGTAGGCACGATATGGTACAGATTAGATATATATACATAGAACCTTATGTGCTCCTTGTGTGATGCCGCATGCCTCAGAGATCGCCTTGCTTGATCCATGGTGCCCTAGCCCATCGAGATGTTAAGGGTCAAGCTCTCTGTATGATAATTTAATTATTAGCTGCATGGGCTGCGTTCCCAGAGCATGATTCATCACCAAGTCAGTTATTCACTGGAGTTAAGGTGAGTCTCCGGATAGCTTCCGAGAAGATAGTATATAGACAAGCCTCATTATCATCTTCTCATCAGCACTTCCCAACTAGGAAAGAAGTGGATGGGTTTAAAACTGGACATTCCAAATTAAGAGCCAATGATGTTGCAATATTCATTAATGTCAACTATTTATAGATTATCTTGAGGGAGGAAGTACATAGCTATGGGTCTTATCCTGAGCAGCAATTGGCATGGGCAAATTAATTCTGAGGACTTATACTGTAGGGGATTGAGGGATTAGGCGCATCTGAAAGCATAGGAGAGGAGGGAGGTGGTGAGTTATGACAGGAATAGAAAATCAGGATCTAAAGACCCCAGGAGTATGCCCCTGAACAGGCGGTTAACCGAGACGATGCCACATCACACGCCAAATCGAAGTTGGCATTCTTCGCCGACGGTAGGCCAAGCATCAGATCAAATTGAAGCTGGCATTCCTCGCCGGCGGTACACTTGCCATAGTATATCGCGTCAACTTAATTTTTTCTCAATCCACACGCCTTTCGGACTGATCGGAAAATGCAAGCCATCGGAAAGTCTGATGAACTTCCTAGAAACTATATAATTACTGCTCTTTCCAATGCTCTCTTTACACATTCTATCATTGTTCTCCTCAAGTTTCCGGGAGCCCTCCGTTTATCTCTTAACTCAATCAGATTTGTCTGTGACTACGATAATGGATCACGTTGAAGGTTGCGGCATCTCCAGTACGCGGCATCTTAATTTTAGGCAAGATGTGGACACGTACTAACTATTATATAATCTTCTAGCCTTCGGTATGTACGCGGTATGTCCTAAGAGCTTGTACTTGAATGTGTGCAAACTTCCTCTTTTCGTTCAGGCATTATTATGCCTATGGAAACCAGCGTCGAGCACAGGGTAATCATTAAACATGGATATGCTCTTCAAAATCAATACTACACTATGGTGGATAAAATTTTCAAGGTCGATGATGCAGTGCTACCGCTCACCAACGTATGTGTATACCTTTCACCCATAGTCTCTCATGAGTACCTTCTAATTTTAAATAAAATAGGACGACAGCTTTATTGCCCTGTTTCAACGACTTCGTCGGTCTAATGAGGCTCTATTTAATGTGGCAGAAGTAGAGAAACTTGTCGGATATCGTGGGCTATGCCATTTAAGTGAACAGGTGCTCGATAAAGAATGTGAGCAGATGCTCAGGCAGATCACGGATGCATGTGCGATTTTGGCGGAAAAGACCTGCGGACGCTCTCAGCTGCGTAGAGCAGTTCGGGCTTGCGATGTGTTCATGTCGGCATTGCGCAAATTCCCGGTCGAGGTTATGACGCAAGTATTCATATACTGCTTGCCAGATGACCATACGCCTTCTCCGAAGCTCGCACCGCTCCTTCTCTGCCAAGTATGCAGAAGATGGAGAAATATAGCCATCGGGACCCCAGGGCTCTGGAATAAGCTCTCCATTCGGTACTCCTCCACAAATTCCATTGCACGAGCACCTCAGGACTTGCTCCCCGCTGTCCACACAACCAGGACTTGGTTACACCGCGCTTCTCCATGTACCTTTTCTTTCTTTTTGGATCTTCAGCATCTTACAGATCGCAGTGTATCCAGCTTCATTGATATCATCATGGTGAATTCCAATCGATTCCAACATCTGCAGCTCATCCTTTCATCGTCAAGCAGATTTAAAGATCTATTCACCCTACCAGGAGGGTTCTTCGATGCATTGGAGTCTTTTGACATTCAGATAACGGCTCCTCTTGAGCCGTTTACATTCACTTCGTTTTCATCCTCTCCGCAGCTTAGGAGAATCACTTGCCTCACTCAGCCTAACGTCGCGTTCCCTGCAATCACGCTTCCGTGGTCACAGCTCACGCACATCAATCTCAATACGTTTGCGGTCAATATATCCGACTGGTACTCGATGATCATCCCATGCGTTAACGTTCAAAAAGGCGCATTCTGTCTCTTAACGGGAGATGGCAATTTCGTTCCGAATCATTCAAGGAAGATCAGACTTGGAACATTGGACACGCTCATACTGCGTATCTATTCGACCTCGAACGGACCAGCGACGGAAACCCTCACATTATTCCATGGACTTGACCTCCCCGCGTTAAAACATCTTCATATGGCATGTCCTTCGAGAACTATGCTTTGGAATCCATCCGACGAACGTTGTGGCCAGTTTCGGTGTCTTCAAACACTCACTCTCGACAGGATCCACACTTTCAACCTGATGGCTCTCCTTCGAGTCAACATTTTGTTAACCGATGTCCGATTGTGGCTGCTTTGTTACAGCCCCCAATTGATGCAGTTTTACATCGAATCGCTTACAACTTCGTTCGAGCAAGTCGAACCTTTGCTACCACGCCTGAAAAGCTTGGAAATGTTCGTCAGAGGCGGAAACGGTACA
>JASFDH010002400.1:0-11033 GCA_036937195.1 Nidularia pulvinata | reverse complement strand
TTGTAATCATAAAAGCGGAAATAGCAATACTATGGATACGAGGATAATAAGAGTTCTTGAAACATAATAAAAGTAGCAGAAACGAGGGCGGAAGCGTAACTGAGCGGAAGTGTACATAGAAACGATAATTGTATCGTGAGCGTCAAATAATAAAAACAATAGTTCGGAGTTTAGCAATGAATGGAAACGGGGAGAAATATTGGGAGATCATATCGGAGAATGTCGGAAGGTGTCGGAAGAGATCGTGGATGTAACAGGTCCTATCTATCCCTGACACAAGTAGACCATTTCTCATTGAATCAGACACTTCCAAATGGGCCACCAGAGCAGTGCTGAAACAACAGGACATCAATGGCGACTGGCACCCCTGCAGATACATCTCCCACTCCTTTTCTGCACCAGAAAGGAACTACAAGACTTATGACAGAGAAATCTTAGTAATTGTAAGAGCACTCAAAACCTGGTGCCACTACCTATTAGGAGCACCCTTCCCAACAACAATCCTGTTAGATCACAAAAGTCTGACCTATTTCTGAACAGCACAGAAATTGAATAGATGCCAAGCAAGATGGAGTCTATTCCTATCAGAATTCAACCTCAACCTGATCCACACACCAGGATCAAAAATGGTACAATCAGACACTTTATCCCGACAAGAAGACCTCTGCCCAGAAGAGGACATGGACAACAAAGACATGGTCATGCTCCCAGACCACCTCTTTGTAAAAGTAATTGACACAGAACTCCATGCTGCTATTGCAGAAGCTGTTATGAAAGACGACCTCATGACAGATGCAATCACAGCACTCAAATCAGGTGGAATTCCCCCAATCAAATCTGCCCTATCAGACTGGAAACTTGAAGACAGCATTATTTCTTTCAAGAAAAATGCTACATACCAGACAATGAAGAACTCCAAAGGAACCTTGTGAAACAATATCACAATCTACAACTGGCAGGACACCCAGGACAATACAGAACACTTGAATTGGTTAAATGCAAATACTGGTGGCCAGGAATGTACACCTTCATCAAAAAATATGTCAAAGGATGTGCAACCTGCCAACAAATAAAGGTCAACACACACCCAACTTCACCACCAAAAATGCTGATTGCAGCACCAACAGAAACATACCTGTTCTCACACATAACCATGGACCTGGTAACTGACCTACCCAAAAACAACAGAGATGATTCCATATTGGTCATGGTCGACCACTCAGCTATGAAGGGGGTAATTTTAATCCCCTGTAACAAGAAAATTGATGCACTCAGAATAGCAAACCTCATTCTGGACAACATATACTGATGATTTGGACTCCCACAGCAAATTCTTTCTGATTGAGACCCACAGTTTGCTGCCAACATCTTCCAAGAACTCAGAAAACTCCTCAGAATCAAGCTGGTAATGAGCACAGCATATCATCTCCAGACAGATGGAGAAACAGAGCAGGTCAATCAAGAAGTTGAAGTATACCTTTGGATGTTCTGTTAAAGCAACCAGGAAACATGGCAAAACCTGCTACCAATAGCAGAATTCACTCATAACAACAGGGAACACTTGTCAAGGAAACAAACCCCATTCTTCCTCATGATGGGATACAACCCCAAATCTATTCCTGGAATCACTGATCAAACAAACATCCCCAGTGTTGAACAATACATGGACACCCTGAAATGAGCACAGGAAGAAGCCACAGCAATGCATGAACTCACCCAACAAATGGTACTATGACAGAATTGGAAGAACTTTAAACCCTTTACTATTGGGCAGAAGGTGTGGTTAGAAGCAAAGAACCTAAAGCTTCCATACCAGACACAAAAACTCACCCCAAAACATGAAGGACCCTTTGTCATTGACCAAGTACTTGGACCCTTGATGTACAAATTAAAACTCCCAGAACAATGGCAAATTCACCCCATCTTCCATGCAGGACTTCTCACACCATATCAGGAAAATGAAGCACATGGACTGAACTTCATTGAACCACCACCTGACCTGATTGATGAAGCTGAAGAATACAAAGTTGAAGCAATTGTGGGACATCAAAAACAAGGACAAGGCATGCAGTATCTTGTGAAATGGGTTGGCTATCCCACAGCCTCAAATGAATGGCTAGTGGAATTGAATCTCTAGAACTCTCTGGACATCCTACAAGGATATAAGGAGAAGAATTGACTGCTGTGAAAACCAGACAACAGCACAACTGCCATTGTCTACCTCAGAAATCACCATGTCCCAGAACACCCAAACTTCCAGCTCTTATGCCACTGTCCCCACCACACCAACACCTTTGACCCTCACCCAATGGCAAAACATGCTTGACACTCATACCATGGACATTCACATTGTTCAACAAGTCACTCATTCTAATAACCCTGCCCTCATTTCACTCATTCATTTATTACACTCACAACAAGATCAAATTGGCCAGATGAAAGCATTTATCTGAACCCAAGAACAAGACATGGACAAAGCCCTAGAGTCTGCCCTTCAATGTGGACTATGGGACTATATTAAAACAACAAATCAGAAGAAAAGATGAAGTTCCCCTTACCCCCACCCACCAACTCTTGGTGACCAAAGCCATCCCATCAATGCTGATAGATGGACACAAGAAGAAATCAATTTATATCAAGAAGGAAATGCCCAAGTCAAAAAGGCATTCCTACCAACCTCAGTAACATGCTTCTTATGCCAACACAGCAGGCACTATAAATCTAGTTACCCAAAGTTTATTTGTAGAATATGCCGACAGACAGCACCTGGACATTACCCCAGAGAATACCCAAAAAACAACTTCAATACCAGAGAGTACCCTAATGACAACTACTATGACTTTCCTGATGATGCCATTGCCAATATGATCAGGGAGCCATACCATTAGTTCAAGTTCGGAGAACTTGATCATAAGAGGGGGGTAATGTTACAAGGTCTTTCTATAATGAGTAACCTGCTATGCAACATTTATTTTTATTTAGAACAATGATCATATGAGTAGTTATATTTAGCTTAGCCAATGACAACAGTAGTTATACTTAGTATATCATGCACAGACCATCATAGATTACTATAAGTAGCACTTTGTACTCTGGTCTTGCTCTTTAGCTTGACCTAGGCAAATATAGCCTCATTGACATCTCTGCTCTAGTCCCTTGAACTCAGAACAACTCAAACCTCTTAGACCTAGTCTAGAGGCTCCTCTGAACCTAAGATTCTCTTAGACAGAGACTTAGCAACTTGACAACTGTCCTAACAAATAGGAAGTGTGTCTATACATCGAGCTCAAGAACCTAATACATGGTTTCACCACTATTAGACCAAACCAAGAACCAATGAACTTGCTTAGAACCTACAAAGGCTTAATTGCCATAACATAGATGATCTTGAGCACCAGGGTGTTCATCCCTTCAGCTGAGGCTGTTGTATTGATCTGCAGATATGTATCTAAAACTTGTTCATACCTTTTCTCTCACCATTATCAAAATCAAAAGCTGTTAGCAGATGCTGCTTGTGAAAAAAGGTGTTCTCTCTACATGCCTTTGTGGTGTACCTTCACTTTCCCATGAATACTAATCCTACTTTCAGTCTTAGTGAAAGCAGTGTGAAGTACATGGTATTGGAATTACAAACCATTAATCATCTTTGTAGGCACAGCCATAGACTGTTCTCTTCATGTCTGGACTGCTATTTTCATTTCTGGGCTTACTTACAATTTTTACTGTAGAAATTTTTATGTAGTCAGTGATATGTATTCACCTTGTTTCAATGGACTTTGTATATAAGTAGTGTACTCAATGTTGTACCACCTCAGTCCAATCTATGTTGACTGAGGTGAGTACTCTGTCTTGTTATTATGTCTTTACTGTTACTAATTACTTTATGTAGTTATTATTTGTTCCCATAGGTGTTGTCAATATCTACAGTCCAATCTACATTGACTGAGTTATTATTTGTTCCCATAGGTTATGGGCCCTGATCTCAGCAATTAAAGAAACAAATTTTGTTATAACAAATCTACTGTCTACCAACAAACTCTATTCCTATCCTCATCTACAATGTCTACCACTACTATGAAACTTGGTGACAATTTTCTCCAAGTTCCAAAGCTTGATGTTGCTGGTGTAAATTGGGTTGTGTACAAAGACTACTTCATGTGGAGTGTCAATGCATGTGGTCTTCTCAAGCACCTGGATGGTACTGAGACTGAACCAGTTGACCCTGTTCCAGGCCACAACACAACAGTGACAATAGTGCAGTTAGCAACACCTGGAGGAACACAGCCATCACCAATTGTAAGACCTTATCAGTTAACTGCTGCTGAGGTAACAGCAACAGAGACATATAAGAGGGAGTTGAAGACTTGGAAACAAGGAGAGGCTATTTTCAAGCAACAGATTGCAGGGACAATACCAGACTCACTCTTTATGAAAATCCATGACAAATGTTCTGCTCACAAGATTTGGGAGTTGCTTGCAGGCAATTTTCAAAAAAAAAATCATGTATGGTATCTGTCAACCTATGCAGGAGGCTTCAGGAGGAGAAGTGTGTTGAGAAAGGAGATATCAGAGCTCACTTTGATAAATTATGAACTATGCATGAGGATCTTTCTGCAATGGGTCACCCTCCTTCTGATGAAGACTTCTAGGCCTTTATACTTGGCTCCCTCCCACCTTCATTTGATGCCTACATTTCTGCTGTAAATGCCACCTCAAGTGTTCTTGAAATCACCCTATCATCAGATGACCTCATGAACACTGTCACTGATGAATATTGTCATATCCCTATACGGCGCAGCGTGCATCATCTCTGGACTGCTCACAATCAATCCCAATGCTTTCCTGACTTCCTGCTCATCTCTGGGTTTACTCAGGTTTACTCTGGTCCATTTCCATTTCGTACTTACTTTGTTTCAGCCACACACTATACTTTTCATAGTATGCCTCTTTGTGCTTACATTCAATTCATATTCCATTGTCTTTGTCATATGCTCTCTTTCTCTTGACCCACTTACTTGTCCATTGCACTAGTATAATTGTAGTGCTTTGCATATTACTCTGGTTATCTAGAGTTTTTTAGTATTTAAGTACTTCGAATGTATCATAGTACTTCAGTTTGTTAATTATCTACATTCACATCCATCTACATCTTGCCCTCAACATCCTTACAAAATCTCTAACTACTTCTGAATCATCCCCTGTCATCCTTACTCATATTATCCTTCTTGTCATCGCACTATGTGCTCAACAAGATCTCTGGTCTCCGGAGATCCCTCCTGACCAACCCTTTGGTCAGGAAGTTGAGTATCAATCTCAATTATATCTGAATCAGCTCACTCACCCTTATCTGCAAATTGGGCATTAGGAACGAAGGAGGCACAGCACATAAGCTGAAGCTGTTGCCCATCTTGAATCTAGTACCCTGGTAGCGCTCGAACACATTTACCAGAGATATCTCTGGAGACTCTGGAACCTCTCTCTGTTAATATCATGCACTCTACCTATCCGGAACCTCTGGGCTATATCCTGGAAGACCAGTTCATGACAAATATGAACAGTGCACACTGAAGAAGGGTAGTGCAAAGAAGGACAAAAATGTTGCCTTCTACTCCAATGACCAAGGAAAAGGCCAGAAAGGGAGCTCAAGTTCAAAGAAGAATGTTGAGTGTTTTAATTGCCATAAAAAAAGCCATTACAAAGCTGATTGTTGGGCTGAAGGTGGTGGCAAAGAAGGACAGGGTCCAAAATCAAAAGGGAAGGGAAAGGGGAAGTTCAAGGAGTCTGCAGCAGCAGCTAAATCAAGCACAAATCAAGCACAGTGGACAAAGAAGAGGCATGGTTGGCACTTACAGAGACCAACTCCATGGATGAAGGCTAGGGCATGTTTGATGAATTAGCAGACAGCATCAATGGTTACAAGGACTTCAAGTATACTGAAGAAGAGAGCTTCATGTCTCATGAGGAGGAAGACTCTATGCCTGAGCTCTTTTCAGAATTGGATTTGGATGAAGAAGAGCAGATTCCTCACATTTTAGATGTCTATGATTCCAACTACAAAGAGTTGGAGGCTGGAGGTGAAAGTGATGCTGAATCTGAGGCTGAAGAAACCTTATTTGGGGATATCAACATTGCCAGTGAGGAAGCATATACATGCTCATTTGACAAGGCAATTCTGACAGCAGATGGCCTGGGCAGTCTACTAGTTGATGTTGACTTGCTTGATTCAGGTGCATCCTGACATATGTCAGACCATCACCACTGATTTGTCACCTTTGAGAAAATCACTCCAAAACCTATTACCACTGCCAACAAATGCTTGTTCAGTGCTATTGGGCAGGGTGACATGTATGTGGACATACCAAATTGTGACACCACCTCAAGAGTCCTCTTGAAGGACATGCTTTATGCCCCAATCATGGGTGTGACCTTGATTTCAGTGAGCTGCATTGCAAATGCAGGCTCAGCTGTTGTATTCTTGAAGACATCTTGCAGGATCTATAACAAAGCCAAAGATATAATTGGAAGAATTGAAGTGAAGGGAGGACTTTACCAAATATATACTGCTTGCCCAAGCACCAGGGAGTATGCTGGCAAAGCCAAGGAGTCTTTGAGCATCAATGAACTCCATCATTGAATGGGTCACATTGCACATGAGGCCACACAATGTCTAGTGGAAAAAGGATTAGTGGAAGGAGTCTCACTCAATGAAGAGGAGATTACCATATGTGAATCATGTGAATGGGCAAAGCATAACCAAAAACAAACTCAGAAGGTGCAAAATGAACCAAGATCTTCCAAGGTTGGAGATCTGATCCATTCCAACCTCTGGGGACCAGCACCTGTCAAGACTATCAACTGGAAGGAATATTATGTCAGCTTCACAGATGACCACAGCAGATATACAACACTATACCTGATGTGCACAAAGGATGAAACTTTCAAATACTACCAAACCTACAAGGCATAGCTGAAAACTCAAAAAAATGTTCCTATAAAATGCCTGAGGTCAGATCAAGGGGGAGAGTACTTGGATGGAGAATTCACAGCCCACCTCAAGAAAGCTGGAACTGTACAAAAATTAACAGTTCATGATATGCCAGAGTACATCAGTGTCTCAGAGTGTCTGAATGGCACCATACTTGTTAAAGTGTGTGCCATGATGCACAACAGTGGACTATACAAATTTCTATGGGGTGAGGCAGCAAAGCATGTGGTTTACTTGAAGAACCAGACTTGGACACAAGCACTCAATGATACAACACCCTATGAAATATTGATAGGGAAGAAGCCAAATGTAGAGGGTCTTCATCCCTGGGTTGCCATGTTCAAGTTCATGATACAATTGGTTCAAAACTTGATGGGTGCTTGAAAATTGGCTGCTGGGTTGGCTTTGACAAAAAGAGTGATGCACATTGCATTTTCTGGGCTGAGAACCATACAGTATCTGTGAAAAGGAATGTCAAATTTAACTTTGAAGAAGAAGTTGTCACTGAAGGAGTTATGCTCAAGGGGGAGAATCAAAGGACTGACCTTGTAGAGGGCAAGTGCCCCTTGTCTGCACCAAAATCTCCACCTCATACTCCCACTATTGAAGAGATCCCTGATGCTGAAGCATCACCCCACATGCAGACACCACCCTGAGAGAAAACTCTACCCTGCATTGACCATCTTGGAGATGCATTTGAAGCACCAGAGACCACCAAAGGCTGAGGAAAATGCATCTGATGTGAATCAGACTATATTTGCTGTCTGTGAGAAGGCAAAGGGTTGGCAAGCAAACAGCCAAGTGCACCATTGATACCAAAAGGATTCCAGACCATCCCAGAAGTTGCTGATGTTGCAGAGGTTGATGAGTGGGAACTCATAAGCATGGAAGACTTCACAATGGCAATGGTTACTGAAGATGCAGAAGGATTGATGCCAGCATTCAAAGAGGCTCAAAAGCACCTGGATTGGCCCAAATGAGAGCAGGCAGTTCAGGCCAAGTTGAAGAGTCTTGAGGCAAACAGCACTTGGAAACTCATGGGGCACCCACCAGGAAAGAATGTTGTTGATTGCAAATGGGCTCTTCACATCAAGAAAAATGCTGCTGGAGAGATAGAAAAATATAAAGCAAGGTTAGTAGCCTGAGGTTTCACTCAGGTATACAGGCTCAATTACTATGAGACATATGCACCTGTTGCCTGACTTGCATCCTTCTGTCTACTCCTGGCAATTGCAGCATGCAACAGATGGCCCATCAAATCTTTTGATTTTGATACTGCATTCTTGAACAGATGCAAGGGTACAAGGTGGCAGATTGATGTTGCTTTGTTTACAGGCTGATAAAGGTGTTATATGGGCTAAAACAAGGGATGAGAAATTGGTATCTCACACTGTTAAAAGCCTTGCTCAAACTAGGATTCAAATGTTTGGAAGCAGACCACAGAGTCTTCTACAGAGAGGTTGATGGATATTTGATTGTTGTCAGACACACAAACAATACACTCAATAGTGCAATGTTGAGGTTGTTGAATCACTCAGGGAGAGGAGAAGGTAAGGGGAAAGGATTAGCACTGTATTGCTAGTGGAGAAACAGCCAGCTCAAGACTGGGGTTCTGAGTACAAACAATGTAACTAAATACTACCTAACTCATTTACTATGCATGTACTACTCATGGCCTATGCATGTAAGTAATGATTGATCATAAAAGAAGTGAGCCTTGTGTTGACCTCATGGGCATGGTTGCCTCATTGTATCCATGCAGTTGTCCATGTGTTATTCCTGAGATTAGATGTCCCTGTGATAAGCCCAAGAGATAAGATAATGATAATCACCATGTTTCCTCCTATGTGTCCTTTTTGTTCACATTTAAAACAAAGACCTTCCTTTTTTGCACAATCAATGTCCATGGCATTGGGATCTTTCAGTGTTGGCTGATGGCTCTGGACATTTGTTGGTAGTGGTCTCCCTTGCAATGGTTTTCCACTGTTCTGGTTCTGGTTAAGTGTCTTGCTTCCTTTATCCATCTGTTTGATTTGGTACTGGCAGTCTTCTTCTGCTGCTTCCTTGTACCAGTCTGCCAGAGTCATCAGTTGTGGTCTGATACATCTGACCACAGTTTGGGTTGCCAGGTGTAGTCCTTCCTTGAAGTATGATAGAAGTGCTTTGTTGTCATACTTTGTGATTGTTGCCAGGGCTTTAAAGTTAATGATGTATTCATCAACTGTTCCTTTGCCCTGGTTGAGTCTTCAAAGTTCTGCCTGTGCTTTCTCTTTTGAGGAAGCAAACTGGAAGTGTGCCATGATCCCTGCTGTGAACTGATGCCAAGAATGGAAGTGCCCATTCCCTGCATTAGCTACTTCGTCACTCTTGTAGTCAACAATGAGTTTCCATTGTAGGTTTGCCCAGTAGGTAGCAATATCATGTGTCCCCCCTCTAATGCATGAAAGGGCATAGATGATTTTTGTTGAGTTGTCTGTGATGTCTTTGGCTTTGAAGTATAGGCTGAGGGAATTTATGAAGTCCTCGACCTTGCCTGAGTCTCTGTCAAAGGTCCCTGGTGCCTCTACAGGTAGAGCCTTTTTTGGTGCCAGTTTCTCTGTTGCAATAGCTGTTTGTTCTCCTGCTGAGACAAGTCCTACAACTGCCTGGATCAGGATGCAGAAAGCCATCCAGAGGAGCATCCAGAACCCTGCAGTGTTGGGTTCAGGAGCTGGTTTGGTGGTTTGGTGAAAACCATGGGCATAGATGGGGTCAGTTTGGGAGAATACAGGATTGGGTAGAATCTGTGCAGTTCCACTTGTGTCTCCCATGACAAAGGTGGTTTAGGGGTGTGTGGGGATATAAATGGGTGGTTGAAATAATTTGTTTGAGGTAGAGTGGGTCTGGGTCGCAAGATTTCAAGCATGTTCTGGTAGGGGTTTGAGGATTCTCAAGTAGAACACCTGTTGCAACTGAGACTAGGGCTGTCTGCTACTTCACTGGCTCCCTAGCAACAAGTGTGTTCTCTGAAAATTGCACTACAAGTCCTTTTCAAAGTCTCTGTGGGTCAGGCTCAACATTACCACACAGATATGACCTCAGCTCAATTAATAGTGGGTGCACTACTTTTTGATGAGAGTGGAGGTAGAGAGGTGTGAGTTTAAGAAATGTAAGAGAAGAGTGAGGGCATAGCATGAAGGGTGCTTGAAGGGATGGTGGTAGTGATACACCCTAGGTGGATCTACACTTAAACACTAAGGAAATATGATATATCAGTATCTAAATGTATGATATTTAGTGAGAACCCCTAGCTATGACAGAACAGAGTACAGTAATAAAGTTCTAAGTATTGGAAAGAACAGGCTAGCTAGAACAAAGAATAATGCAGAGCATAGCTGTGCTGAATATAGCACTGGCATTCGGAACCCAGGGGAACCAATATGGCTAAGCTGTAACCGAGAACAGCTATAGCGCAGCAGAACCAAAGTGACAGCAGTGTTTGTTTGGCTGCAGATGTGAGCCCTAACAATAGCACACAATGTAAGAATAAGAAACATAGGAGATCGTCACACAAAAGTAAAACTGACAGATGATGATAGACAGATGGAAATAAAATAACATTGAATAGAATACACAAGTCTATACTAAGTCAGTAAGAAACCTACAAGACACAGAAGAGCAAAGCACTATCTATGTTAGACAGGCTCTGAAGAAGAGAGCAAAATAGGAGAGAAAGACTCCGGTGAGACACCTGCCCAGGGTATAAATATGAATAAACATGCAATCACTAGTAAGCGATGTCCGAAATATGAGCAAACTGAAAACCAGAATAAGAAATGGGCTAAGAATAGCTGTCCAGTATGAGATAAAAGCTTGAGGATAAGGAAGGACAAGGGAGGAACAGGGATTTTGCCCCCATTCTCTCACAATGCAGTCTGCAGTGATGAGCCCATCAGCTCCTGCAACACTAAGTCAGAGAGCAGAGCAAACTCCGGTTCGGTTTTGAATTTAGAAGTGCTAGCTAGAGTTAGTATTTTGAGAGAAAGAACCACCCTATACCCTAATCTAA
>JASFDH010002399.1:0-11035 GCA_036937195.1 Nidularia pulvinata | reverse complement strand
TCATCTGACCCAAAAAATTGGCCACCTTCAAAACGTCGTGGGAAAAACTTCGGATAGGTGTTTTTCGACGTATTTCATCTTCCTGAGCTTAGATCTGAAATCAGTTTTACGCCAAAAATTCCCGTTGCCGAGAAACCAAATTTACCGTATTTGTTTGTCCTCTACTGTACAGCCTTCGCTTACAACACTGCTTTGTCTTGGCCATACCCTGAGCCCTGAGAGGACACAAGGTCCCTAATTTCTGGTTTAGACTTGCATTCGCGGGATCCTTTATTCTGTAAGTGTCTCAACTCATTCATTGTCATCGTTATATATGATTCAGCAAAAGCTTGGCAAAAGGTCGAGGAGAGTCTGTACTGTGGATATTTTGATACAGCCGCATATAGCTCACAGTGCTCAGCGTTTCCGGCGCTAGAGCTCGGAGATGTCGGTCGCAGTCTTCACGTTATATGACAGTTCTAATCCACAGAAATTCTTGGATAAGCTTGAAGGCTTAGTCGAAAATGATCACGGGCTATCAAAGTTGTTTCGCGTCCTCAAGATCTATAAATTGGGCTTTGAGCGAGAGGAAGAAGAAACCGAGTTCGACCACGATCTGCTAAGGAATGACTTAGAAATCACCGCAAAAAGTCAAACTGGTAGTCAGGTTAGTATTGGTATCATTTGTTAAGTTGCAGTGTTAGTACGTACTGGCTTCGAAATTGTTCAGCATCAAGACGAGAAGGATGAATCAAATTCTGGGCATAGAAAGATGACAACTAATGGCAAGATTAAAGTGTTGCTGACGCCTGCTCTGGCTTCCTTATCCAACATTCACACCATAGTGTATGTCCTGAATATCATCGTGTTACAATCTTTATTGATTTTATGTTAAAGGTGGGATGTAGAGTCCTTTAATCGTTGGGCTGGCGTTCTTGTTGAAAATTGGCTTCCATCTCTTCAGAGATTACATACACTCGAGCTGAAGCTTTGCCCAGATGGCCAAGCACCTGAGATCAATAATCTCTCCGCTTTACGTCATCTTAATGTGTTAGGGTATGGTCAGAAATACAGATCCAGAATTGCACGACTGATCGCCACCTCATTGCATCTGAATCATCTCGAGATCGATTCAAACTCTTGGGGAATGTATACTGCTGGGGAAGAAACCTTAACTTTGCATGAATTATTGGGTGGAACTTCCACTGCAACGCCTTTGCAACTGAAAAACCTCTGCCTTTCCAACTTGTGTATGCGCTTCGACTCTATGATGTTGCCGCATTTACAATCACTCACATCTTTAACGATTATGGACAACATGGACATCAGGATTTCCTTCGAAACATCCTGCTCTGAATGAAAGACAGGTTATGTTGGAGCGCACCCGGGATTTCTGTTCCTCAGCTTCTGAAATCTGGACAGCTTTGAAAGATGCAGTGATTCATCTTCGTTCAATAAATACGGATATCGTGGACCACGGGTTCATCCAATACATTGCTTCGTATTCTGGTCTATGCTATCTACATTTGGAAGGAGAAATTATCGAAGATGCTACTATCTCGGATAGCCTTGCCATCAAGTTTTATGAGGCTCTTCGCAGTCATTCGAAAACATTATCTGTCCTCAAAGTGAAACCCAAATACGAGGGGAAATGGTGCTTTGGAATGCATAGCGTTCGCTGTCTTCTCGAGTGTTCAAAGATATCCAAGCTTACAATTGCAATCGACTCGACAGTTCTCGATACAGTAGTGAGTAATTTCGTTCAGGCCGATCTAATTATATTATTGTAACTATGACTAATTGAAATGCAGGGACTTCTCTTTGCCACGGCGGCTGCCTATCCAAATTTGTCGCACCTTAAAATAGGCATAGCTCTAGAGCAGGCTGACCATAAACCTCGTTCTCTATACGGTCCGATTAGGTGCGGTACGGGCTTGATGCAACGTTTGGGTGCCAGTTTTTGTAGGATTGCAAAATCCGTTAAGTCATTCGGACCTGTGGACATTTCTCGACACAAGTATACACTCAAACTTCACTCGCGCGAGTTTGAGGCCGTGTTAGATCCGAATGCAGGAGCAGGGCTTTAGTATCGGGCATCTAATAAAGGCAGTAGAGGGTTGGGTAGCTGGGCGTGCTGAGCGCTGCGCGCTTCATTGGGTAGATAATTTAGGTTTAGAGTTGCGCCAGTCATTATTTATTTTTGGGCACCATGCCAAATAAGCCGGCCTTCTCACTACACTGCCCTTTGCTTTGGGTCACAGGAATGTCACGTGTTCGACGTTCCACTATCCGGCGCAGGATTGCTCAAGGTCAATGTTGCAGAATGATCACAATCTGCTGGCTGCTGCGCCCGTCCCCGCTTGTTGGTAGCTGCTCCAATACCACTGTTCCATTGTGTTCGGTGTATTCTCGCTGGATTCCGTGCATGTAACCCGGAAATAGCTGCTGCAGCTGCCCATTGAGTGCCCTTAACTTCTCAGAGCGAGCGCGAAGCGTCCCCCGCGTCTATTCTAGCTCGAGCTTCTGTCAGTGATCACACTGGAGTGTGATTGAGTTCGAGGGTGTGATGCCGCTCTTGGGAGTAGACCATGGAATGAAGGTTCGGATTCGTCCCATTTGTCCCATTACCACCGGCGTTACTCTCTCAGTTCTATGCAGCCTGAATCCATTCTTGTAATTTTGCTGTGGGATGTACATAGCACCGAGCGCCTGGTTAGAATCTACCTCCCGAGAGTATAAGGGTATACGTCAATGTAACATTTATTCCCAGCAGCTTTCGTGTTACATTATTTATGTGCGTCGCTCGCGACGGTGGCTAAGTCGCACCTTGAAATATTTCTCGCTAGCTCTCGCCCCACCTTCACCTACTCGGCCATGCGGCATTCATGGCTCCGCGACGGATCTCGCTGTACCCTGATAATAACGTTAAATGTGTAACTAGATGATTATCTGACACGATGACCGGTGAGGTAAGTTTTCAGGTACTGTCAGTGTATGTATGTAAGTACCTGAGGAAAAACCTGTCGTTATGTCTACACTCCTGGGAATTGTGCGCTGAGAGAACGACAGCTCATCCCCTTGCTCGAAATTCGGCCGAAATCATCTGGAACTCATACCACTGCGCAGTGTGTTATGTTTTGTATGTTTTGCGTCGGGGACGGGGATTACAGTATGAGCGATCCCGGTCAATATCCAATGCAGTGCCAAAGCCTACCGGTTATTTTAACATTTCCGTAGTCCTTTCAATGAAATGGACGATGCCTGCCAGCTTCAGGGACAGAATGACTTCGACGACTGGATTCTAGAGATCAACTGGAGGTGGCATTATTTTTAACTCAGGTACACCAACTTCAACGAATCCTGATTTCGCATGACTCTTCCAAACCGGAGTATAATCGAGATAGCGGGCAGAAGTCATTCGTACATTCCGAGTTATGGAAATCTGCATACACCAGTGTAAAAATAAACTTTCTAAGTTATCTATATCTCAAACGCATTTATGCAATTGACTCCCTTGTTTTGATATTGGGTATTTTTGAGATGGCATTTAAGAATTGTCAAATGTTGCGATATCCGCGGAAGTAGCTCAATCTTCCCTTTATTTCGGATATGCGGGAGGTGGCGAGAACCTATAAGTACTTCGTACAACTTCTACTGTCGTTTCACGCAAAGTTAACTATGCAATTCAAAGTATTCTCTGCTTTCTTCGTCCTTCTTGTCGCCTCGAGCAGTGCTACCGCTCAGACTGGACGCTGTAAGCAACTCATGCTTTGTTTTAATATTATATCATACTTAGTTCTGAGCATACAGGCCATGTTGCATCTGTAAGTATTAGCTTTACATTGTCCACTATTGTACATCACTAACTCAGTTCATTTCCAGGACTGTAATAAAGCATATCTAAAATATCATGCATAACTGCTCACATAAAGTTTTAGGTCCTATAGAAGGCTATAAATGTTGCGGACCTTGGAGCAGCCAAATAAATGGACTCGGATAGTAAGTTTCAGACTTATGATATACTAATGAATCATCTAGATCACTAAAATATAAATGCCGTTCACAGCTGCCGCAGCCCCGAAGAGTTGTGCATTCGTTAAGAATGGCCCTTTATAATGATATCATTATGTCATATAGTTAATCTCTGGTGTTTCCTTTCTATAAACACGAAAGCTTAAAGTAAATTGTTGATATTGCACTTGAAACACACCATCTTTTGTGAGCATTACTAACAATGGTTATCTAAAGCTACAACCCATAGCTTGTATTCATATACCCCACCTAACAAAACACCATAGATCCTCTCAATAATTACAATGGACAGAACCTGTCTTTACCAAGAAATTGACAGCTGATAGTCTCAAGTAAATAATAAAGAACATTATCAGTGGGATAAGCAGTCACTTACGTTCCACCAACATTAGCTATGAGAGGGCCACAGCAAGTCCATCCAGTCGGACCTAGTAAGAAATAATTTAATCATCATTCCAATAATTTCATAGAAAGGTTCATACAGTCCTATTATTCAACAGATTAATCTAAGTAGTGCGAGTCCGTGGTAGAGATTCAGGAGATTTTATTACTTACAGTAGTGCTGGGGCCTACAGCATTCAGATGCAATACTTGGTCAAAGGATACACTTCGAGCGTTCAGCAGCACTTACAGTGGATTACATCTGGGCCAGTGTATTGAGGACTAGGAATAGCGAAACTCGGCGAAGCACATAGGAGCAGCGCAATCGATAAAATGCGAAGGTTAACCATGAGGTACAATTGACAATATCAGCAAACGATAGAGTTACAGCGGGAGGTCTCTTGTAGCAATATGCACTGAGCCTTAATTTAAACCAAGCGCTAACCATTAAGTATCCTGCTTACTAGATAACTATCACCCTACACCTTAGATAGGTTGGAAATCTTCAGTTGGATGTGAAGTGTTGACAATGATTTACTACGGTGCCAGGTAGGCTAATAAACAGATATCTATTCTTCCAGCTTAAATAGATGCGATGCGCACTGCCCATCTACCTCTGAATGAGAAGCTGAGCGTCCGATGGACTCGGTTATATCAATTATGTATGAATTCTTTCAATAGCTAGATGATCAACATTTAATCATATTGAATCTGTATCACATGCACACTCTTCAACATTTACAGTCATATCAGTGAGTCAGGTCTCGACCAATCGATTTCCATCACCGTACCCTCGGCACGACGCTGAGGCAGAGGGTGTAAAGATCTATTGAAAGGTGAAAGCGTTTGACAGCAAAATGGATTCATAGGGGCTTAACTCCACAAAAACTCCTTTGGCGTTAGCTTAAATGTAAGAAAGCGGATGCGCTCGGTTTCAAATCGGAAGAACGCTCTCCCTGCTACATGGACAGCCCAAAGCAACGGGATCTATCCCCAAGAGAATAAGTATTCAGCATGATGTAGTACTGAATAATCTCGCCTGACAACAATGTTACTGCTTACTGTCAATGGAAGTGTCTGCGGGATCCGGGAGTCAAGTTCCAGCCTATCCTAATTCTTAAGTACAAGGGTAAAACTGGGATGGGAAGATTCTCACTGTCATTCTTCCGCCCATAAAATGCGAGGACGAAAAGCATGTGCATTTGACATACCTCTTTCTAAATTGATAATATCACGGTGACCCTACAATCGTTCGTATCATCTATCTGCTTTTCTTGGAGATCCGAGGAATGGACAGAACACGAAGACGCTCGGGATTCAGAAAAACTTCGAACTCGGCGAATTCCGAAGGAGCGCTTTTGATGTCAATAATATTGAATAAATAAATAGTTTAATTGAGTATTGCCGTGGGGTTGATTTACTAGTTGAGTAAATGCCCAATATTCACAAAGAAACTCCTGGACTCCCGGGCGATCTTAATTCTCAATTTGTATATGAACCCCGGGAGTCTACGGTCCGCATAAAGTTTTCAGAATTCCTGATATCCGCGTGGCCTAGTAGTATATTCTTCTTATGTACCTTGTTGTCCACTAGAGCTCCGTCGTAGCCCGTCCGAGCGGCATAAGAAAGTTACCAGAGACTTTTGAAATGAATAAAAAAATAGGAATAGATTCACGTTTCAGGATGATGTTTAGTAATATCATTTTCTTTGGCCAAGTCATTGACGATCCTCAAAATTATGCAGTGAAGCCAAGACATCACCCACAAGTTACAGAATGTGTGGTCTTCTTTGGTTTTATCGTAATCGTTGTCAGATATAAGAGGGAAAAATTCTATCCATTTAGCCGCATACTCATTTCAAAAAGCTTGACATGTACAAATCCTTTTTCGCCATCCTTCTTCTACTTGTTGTACCTTCTCTCGCGACTCCTCAGGGAGCAGGTTCCCAATGTGAGTGCTCATAGGAAATTTCTCACTGAAGTCAAATTTATAATGCCATTTCGTAGGCGGCAGCGATACTGTAAGTACAATATACCATTTGATATAGCACTCTAACTGACCGAATGTGTTTGTATTTAAATAGGACTGTAATGATTCTTCAAAGCATTTTTCTTGTGAAGATTGATAACTAAAAGTTGACATATGATAGGCTATTACGGTCTCAAGTGCTGCAAAGCCATTCCAGCCCCTAAGTCGGAGCTTATGTCAATTTTTTATGTATTAAACAACTCATACATGATGCATTTTAGATGCGTCAAACTTCCAACTGGAGCTGTCTGTTAGACATTTAATCAGCTCATCGATTTCGCTGTATGTACGAGTTTAGGCTGGGTTGGAAATATGGCTAGATTTTATTCCAGTACAGTGATGATTTTGAAAAATATACTTGCTCTCAATCGTCTCGATACGACTTAAGTTTGAACTTTGATTTTGTAATGGATTTGATTTTTGGCTGTCGGCTTCTTTCCGGCCCGAAAACAACTCTGAAATGTAAAATGATAACAGAATTTTCCTTCAAATGTTGCTAACTGTCCGATATGGGTCTGAAATCCAATATGTTGACAGTAGATATTCATCAGTCCTAACAACTCGGATTTTAGCATGATGTTGCCGCCCGCTGCATACTGAATTCACGTTACGTTCGTGGTACTGCGTCTTGGCACGTCTTCGATGAGTTCAAGGCAATCCAAGGCTAAGCGTCTTATCACATCTTATGCCCTTCTGGATTAGACCAAAGAATAAAAGAAGAACGGGAATCCTCCGTTTGCTTCTTGCGGTATAAAAGAAATCAGTTTCAACGCTAGGCTTACAGCCGACCCCCTCCAATTTGCATTGCCGCAGTACAAACATGTTGAAAGCATTCGCAGTCGTTTTCATCCTTCTCGTCGTACAAATTTCTGCTCTTCCAAATCCCGAAACTAATTATGTGATCTGTGCGTATTACGTTGAAAATTATTTTTGAACTGCGAGCCTGAATGCATGCTGTGTTCTATCCAGGTCCCGGAACCAATGAGGTGAGAATATGGCATAGTTAGAGCTAATCTCTTCATTGCTTCATAACTTGCTTTCTAGCCCTGCAATCGCAAAGGATATCATTGTTGCGGCTTTTCAGCACTGATTCAATCGTGAGCACAGATAGTGATTATGCCATACTTTTTAAATTCTCTTACCACTGCATTTTCAGATGTTTGCCGTCAACCACAGTCTGCTAATGCTCTGGAAATTTTGGGGTTCCTTGTTGTAATATACACGGAAATTACGTGTGTACAACGCCGGAAATGCTTGACTGAATTGTTTTGAGAGTGACATTCCGACAGAAAATAAAGATACTATTATTTATGAAGCCAAAATCAAAAGGCAGAATAAAAGCCACATGGTCAAAGTTCTGTGCTGGGCTATTACGCAGTCGTGTTGCTCGAGAGCGACTGCACGCTTGTGAGTATTCAATTGACTTTCGACCCTTTTCATCAAATGGAACAATTGCCATCTCAAACGTGTGAATCCGTTTTATCACGCTCCCAACTCCGTGTATTGCCAATGAAACGTCTTGGCAGCCTGAAGAAGATGTAGACTTGTGAAATTCTGGAGTAAAAATATTTTACCAATCCCGACTTGTTCGTAATTCAGCGCCATCCACTCTTGGAATTCACATTTTACGCATATTATGTAGGCTTACCTGCCGCTCATGAGAATATTTCGTGATCAACACGTTCGTTAGCTACACATATAAAGGCATTTGTAAAGAGTACTGTTATTTAAATACAGCACCCCAGAACGCTTACAATCATTCAACTCCATTATGTTCAAATCTCTCGCAGTCATTGCCGCCCTTCTCGTTTCGCTGAGCGCTGCCATACCCCAAGGGAGTATTATCTGTGAGAAATATTCATTGTATCAATATATTCCTGACTGTACTGAACCGATTACCTGCACGCATATAGGCCCTGGCTCTGGCGAAGTGCGCAACAGATACATACTACTTACTCAGCCGTTCCCTTCTGATAGTAGATTCTCAGGTTTGCAACCAGAAGGGTTATCATTGCTGCGGTATTGTGGCTACTATGCAGTAGTAAGTACAAGGCTTTAACCTGAATATTTTTTATGGTCACTCAACATGATTCCTCAGCTGCGAGCCTACCAATGTCGTCTGTTGAACGACTCGAATTCGGAATCACATAATAGGGGGCTAGATAATTGTAGTCAGCGTCTCAACCCTGTATTATCAAGAAATGTTACCAATCGTGTCTAATTCTGTGGCGGATCTCCCAAACCACAAGATGAAATATGGCATAACAGAGTCCCCACCCAGTAGGAGATCAATAAGTATAAGAACTAATATAGGACGAATCACACTCACGGTATGAGAATGATCGGTTACCAAGAGTGACCACTTGAGAGTTGTTTGAACTTTGAACTTTAGTAACTGGCTTCAAGCTTGGAAGTCCACTTTTAAGGCGATTGTTTATTATTTATCAAGGGTTTCGTGGATTGTTTGTCAGTGAAGTATGCTGGTGAGCGAGTTCCCATACGGTGTACCTACTGTATCATATCCGTACATCGAGGCTTACAAATTTGCTTGTCTTCAAATTAATCTATAAACCTAGAGGGTGATTTACAAGTTTGACTCCAGATCCGGAGTGTATTGGAGCTGTAAGGATAAATCAATATGCACTATATGCTAGTACATATTCAAGCTACTTACATACAGTATTCTTCTCAAAAAGGAGTTTTCAAAAGCCTTCGGGCGCATCAGCGGCAAGTTGAAGTCGATATTGGTCTCTGGCATTATAGCGTCCGTAATACATAAAGATCGGATATTTGTTATTTCTGAAAGAGTCATGCTTCGCTGTGGATATCGCCACCTTGATGTGCTATAGCCTCGAACTGTGAATGATCGCTGACAGCCTTTGAATTGTGAAATAAAGTCCCCGTCAGCATTTTGCCAAGCATTTACTCCTAAGCGATCAAGGTACGCGGATACTCTAAAGGAGTCTTTCACTCCCACTCCACCAAGCCAAGCACTCCAGATGTCAACGTCGGCGGTAGAGAGCTTCAAACGTTTCTGTCAACGATGGTATGGGTCCCCGATTTCAAGCCTTGTCAACATGGTAGAATGGATACTTCTACGATTAGATGCAAATCATTATTATTAGTGCATTCCTTTTGGAGAGCCTGGAGGTTAGGGTACACCTAATTTGCTCTAGTCAAGGAACTGATACGATTCTGAATATCAAGGTTCCAATGGCAGCAAGAGCTGCCATAGAATTTGCTAACATTTGTGATATCAGAGCAACGGTGAGAGTAGAGGTCAACTGGAGTAAATAAATTACGGCTTGAGTTTCAAAGTATGAATACATTGGGTAGGGAAAAGTCCGCATGAAAAGAATATCATCGACGCGCACGTCGGAGAGAATACGAGCCCTTCTCAAGTTTACGATGTACGAGCCGCATGTTTCTTTGCCGTTCCGATAGTTGTATTGTTGACCTGCACGACGTGGATCAGCTTGCAGGGTATGAAGATTCATGACGAGAAAGCATACCTTGGTCGCAAACCGCAAAGAAGTCAGTGATTCATTCAGGTGGGCCGCGAGAGGTGAAAGGTTCAGGAACATCTAGATAAGTCGGAGCACTGAGCACCACCACGAGTGACTAAGTTTAGAACTTACCAGTGTCTTCGAGTTTCCACTCAACGAGTTTTGCAGCAGGTATGTCAACTACATTTGAGCCTATCAGCGAACAGTCCAACTCTCGGAAGGAAATACGCCTACCTTCGAGTTCCGATACGGGATGTGCTTGTCCCCCTTCTCTCCTTTCTCTCCAAGAGCGGCAATAACATCACCCAGAGCGCTCAAGCTCTTGTTGATGTTCTGCGTCTCCCGCACGCGCTCCTTATCCGCCCCATTCGCAAAGCTGACATTGAGCCTCTCGCTCCCCGCCAGATCCACGAGGTTCAGGCTACCCTCGCACCGCTCGCCGGTGCCCCCGCAGCCGTCGAGCCCTACGTTCACGCCGGAGATGCGCAGGGTGAAGACCGAGTGCGAGCGGGAGGACCGCTCGTTCATGAGCGTGGCAGCGACGCTGCGCCGGGACTGTGCCAGGGAGAGGAGTGAGTGGACCTGCGAGGCAGAGTGCAGGGGAACGACGTTCACGTCAGTGACGCGTGTGCTGCCGGTCTTGGAGTCATGCTTGATTTCGTGCTTCTTCTTATCGAACTCGCCCTTGCCGAGGAGGTCGTTGATGGTTTCGTTGTACTAGACCTTGACGGTAAGGAGATGGACAAGAAGAAAAACGGGAAGAGAACGTACGATCTCGAGGAACTGCCCCTCCATCTTATACTCCCATCCTTTCGTCTTCATCTCTTCTGCGACGCGGAAGACCTGATCAACTGCGCGGGGAATCATACCCGCAGATGCCTCACTCTATGGAGGAAGATGGTAAGCGGAAAGCACAGGCGGAACAATCTTGCCAGACATACCGATCCACCCTCCATCGTGAAAGATTTCCCTGAACCAGTCTGGCCATATGCGAAAATGCAAACGTTGTAGCCATCTGTGCAGCTCTGAGCCAGTTGCGAGATCTCTTCGAATACTTCCGCTTGGGTGGCTTCAGGCTCAAAGACCTAGACGTACGACACTCGTCAGTG
>JASFDH010002398.1:0-11040 GCA_036937195.1 Nidularia pulvinata | reverse complement strand
TCCGTTGTGGAGCTTCCAGAGAGTGTTGTGGCAGAACTTCGTGAGACATAACCATATAGTGGTAGACCAAGCAATAATTTTGAAGCAGGCATGCCGGCTTTCGTCCACTGCACCACAGCTGCCTGAGCTGTTGCTGGGGGTTGCTGGCTCGTTCCACAGAGGTTACCTTTTCAAGAGCGTTCAATTTTAACAAACCACATCGATGAAAGAGACTTAGAATGCGAACCAAGAGGTGCATTTGGTCCAGGGTTTGCAGAGGCACCGAAAACGTCGTAATTCCTGGGTCAAAATGAGAACATTTACGATACACAATACGCAGATTGGTTGCGTACATGATATTCACGTAACTCATCACTGCTGCATATTGAGAGACATCAGTAAGAGGACGTCCATTTGATCCAAGCCATGGTAGATGTGCGACGGCAGCAGAAATAATTCTCAATGGTCCTTGAAATCTCGGTCAGATATCTCAGGTACATTATTCGGTGGGACATTTACCTAATGCCGCCCGAAGCAATTTGACGAAACTCAAGAAGTTATTAGCGTCATTAGGCGAATATGGATTGCCAGCTCCAGGAGAATTTGGATATTCCTGTGGTGTCAGAGCAGTCAGATAATCGCGCATATAGGTAGTATATCCGTACCCAATCGATATCAATACCTGTTAGTACGGCAAATTAGTTGACTACGAGGATTAGAATCAATAAAACTGCGCACCGTCCAGACCATATAAATTCATGGCTCCAACTAGAGCGTTCATCAGCTTAGCGCGATTGACGGAGTTTCCCATAGCCTGGCTAAACCAATAACTTCCTCCCCACCCACCTAAAAGAATTTCAGATTAGAGATGGGAAATATTTGGCATCAGCATATGAAACTTGCCAATAGATAGAACAATTTTCGTATTATATGAGCTCTGGTGGGCACATAGTACTAGCTCTCTCAACGTATCTTGACTATCAGGATCCCACTGAATATCAGCGCTAGCGGTTGGCGTTACAAACGCTGATACACGAAGACGTCAGCTATTAACAAACGAGGCTATAGACTAAAGCCCACAGAAGAAGATGATATCGAACTTCGAGAAGTCAATGTTGCTAGGTGGCAAAGTGTAACGGGCCCACGAAGGATAGTAGGCAGCGGCTATGGGATCCGGAAATAACTTGATAGATGGGGCCTGGCTTCTCACAACGCGACGTTGTGCAGCCTCTACTATTTCAGCTCCTTCGACATCCAAAAACGGGCCAGGACTCAAAAACTTAATAAGAACCGGATGGTCTGAGAAGTCTGTATCACGAAGCAGTGCGTTGAGATATGTCGAAAGGCCGGTTTTTCGTTCAGAGATAACTTCGTTTTTGATCCAGGAAGAGGGAATAACAGTGTGGGTGAAATCATGCCTTGGGGGAAGTGCGTACGAATCGCTCAATAGCACTTTGAGAGTACAAAACTGGATTATCTTAGAGGTTGAAACGCGTTCGTATACCTTATACGGAGCTCACCTCAGAGTATCTTCGAAGTACTACATATTCGCTTGTTACTAATCCAATGGAAGGCTGGCTCTGCACACGCAGTACGTAGAGAACGTGAGGACGAGGGGTTGACGATGTCGTATGGCTATCAATATAAATGGAGAGGGGGAGCATATCGTTGTGGCTAGTAAAGAAGAGAGCGCGCCACTGAGGAAGTTGGTGAGCTGTCGTGTTATTTCGAGGTATGTGCACCTATTTTGACGTCGAGACCGATCGAGTCCAAAATAGAAGTCCTTCTTCCTTTTCAAGGGCAAATACATAGTGCGGTCCCGCTGAAATATAACATCTAAGTACGGCGTGGTGATCATCACGGAATCATGGAGCGAGATATGTATACTAATAAATACATTATGCTATCGATACACTACTAATGCGTGATCCTACTGATCGAGTCATAGCATAGTGATTGTCAGATAGAGTCCTTGGGATGGTAGGTATAAAGAAGTGCGAAACAGTCCTTCAATCCAGACTAATTCTCATACAGTTTGATATCTAAAATTTTGGTGCCTATGTCCTGAAAAGGAGGTCATTGGCGAAATCTCGGAGTCAAAAAATTATGTGTCGTGCCTTGGAAATGGTTCGCTATGCCACGCTTCAGATCCCTAGACCAGGATGCCGAAGCTGTGTTTGGCCCCGAAAGATCTGACGAATACTGCTCTGGCTCTGCGAAACACAAGGTGTTTGCAATATTCAGAGAGACAGGTTCATCGAGGCTGTCTCGAAGGCGATATCGGGCATTAAACCTTCAGTAGTTGTCAGCTACTACCTCCGCTAAATACTAAAGGAAAATATAGTCTGCGTACATTGCCAATACAGAGTTTGCATACACTGAGAAAGCAGCCGCTTAGAGATCAGGATTCAGATATCCTGGGCGAGGCACTTACATCTCGTTACTGAAAACTCCATTCCAAGATATAGGAGGGTGTTTGGGCGAGCGATGTACTTCATCATTGACACTAGTTAAATTCAGTTAAGATGAAGTTTGTATATAATCTTACCAGAAGAATGCATAAGATAGCAGCAAAGCTGTAGTGACATTCAGCAAGATATACATTGCCTAGTAGTATCAGATAGCAAACCTTGTTAATAACCCAGTGCCAACGCAATACTGAATCAGGAGCGTTAAAACATGATCAGTTCTAACAATAGATCGTTAGCGAAGAACTTCAAGGAACCTTTTGAAATTGGTGCTCACCTCTTAATGTTTACTCGGCTCTTGTAGAGGATAAGGCACATGACCGCAGCAATACCGCAATCTATCAAGGCTGTTGCCCCGAACCCAAGGTATATGACGTACTGGAATGAAATGTTTATCAAGATACGTCGATATCAGCCGAACATAACTCACTTCAAACCCAGAAGTGAAACTGAGGATGACCGTAACTTTTTGCCTATACGGCATTCAACGATCTCCACGGAGAAGACAAGAACCAGTACACGTACAGTTGTATGAGGAATACTGTGAATATATCGCATTATTGATTGTAGATGTTCGAATAAATTTTGTTCGCTTACTGATTGCAACCGCTTTAAAGTCGCTAAATCAGCTCTATGAGAGGTAGTATAAACAGCCACACTCACCAACACCAAAACAAAACGTAAAAACAATGGCGGACTACATAGACGGAAGTAGGAGTAAGTAATGACTCCAGTGAAAGACGGAACAAACTTACACGCGCAATAAGTATAAATTTTGAGGACAAAAACAATGCGTTCATAACTGCAATTATCAGGAGCTATTAGGGGCGAGCAATAATAAAATATAATTTGTTCCATACGCCTCCATATCCTTTGGAAGTACAGGCTGCAAAACGTCGTAATGAGCAAAATGTTCTGAAAAATGAAAAGGGGAACATGTACACTTGTACATATAAAATGAAGACGGACTAGAAACCATTCGTAAGTCCTTTCTCTGCCCGAAAAGAAAGAAAAGTCTAGACTTACCTGCACTGCTGCCAAAGCCTAGTTCAAACGATACTCAATCGAGGAAATCAGTGTGAGGAGCTACTCATTAACGAACCTTGAGGCTCCTATATTGGAGTAAACAGCTCGCATTCAATATGCCTGTCTTAAATACGATTTAATGCTCACCATACTACTCGAGTGGCAGCACTCTCATCTCCGAAATTCCGAATAAGAAATGAATACACCATATGGGTTGCAAAGCAAAAATGCAATGTATCCATTAGCCTTAGTAAATCTAAGTGAGATGTGTGGTTGGATCGGACGAGAAAGCATGTACATACCATACCAAGACGACCTGCACAAAGCAGCGTAGGCGGGAGCATGAGCTGTTTATGCTGTCCCAATGTATATCTGGAAATGTACCGTTCCCTTCCTCCATATTGAGTCTTCGGCACGATGCTTTGGGTTCACAAAATATTGGAACGTCTGCAGGATGGTGATACCATACAACCTGTGCGATAGGAACACGGTTAGTTCCGAACAATAGCAGCGCAGTCGCCCCCACGCACATCGCACCAACTGTGAACCCAAAGAACGCTGGTCCTAGCGTGTGGGTAGGTCCAACGCTCGTCATGATATCGTTAGCTTCACGAGAGGTGGAAGCGAAGTACAAGGCAGCAAAGCTGAGCAGGAAGCTGACGATGGAGCAGATGGACGTTTGTCGTAACCCGGGGATAAAGCTCGCTACACGATCTGCACACTCTCAAGGTCTGGCACTTTATGTAAGTTCCTATCTGATGTCAATGGGCGCCTGATCACCCATGTCCGACCCGTGCTGCCCACGTTTATTGCCACAGTCCTTTCCTATTTCTTCAGATTCCGATTGGGCCCGGAATTTTGATGCCTTCCCAATCGAATTTCGCACTGACTGAATCTTTCATAGCTTGGATTCGTTTGTGATGATTATGTTATTGTGCAATAAACCGTACTTACATAGAACCTCGGATGGTATGGAATACCACACAGGCTTCGACCATAAATTATATTCTTCTGAATTTTTCACTGTAAAGGCACCGTGGTTTGCTAAAGTTCTGACTGTCAGCTTGACATGGGCTAGTGCAGTCTACAACGGCGATCAAGTCCTGTTCATCATGATAATGGCAGACAACAGATTGAAGCACCTAACTTGAAGAGCATAATATGCTTGGGCATTCGAGCTTGTCAGCACGTAGCGCTCGCATAAGTTCACGCGGTGTGTAGTGATGATGGAGTAAAAAGATCTAATTAAAGGGTGGCAATTTTAGGCGACTTCTTAATCTTCCATAAAAAGCCAGAAATCTCCGTTCGTAGCTCGAGGATCTGAGTCCCGTGCTATTCTGGCTGAGTTACTGCATACGTGGTAAGCGGAACATTGCACGACTTGAGTTCGGAGCTCGCTTGAGCGCACAATAGATGCACTAACCGTGCAGAAATAGCTCTAAGGAGTGCAAATCTTCTGTTGTTCTCTTGTCAACGGACTTGGTACAGTAATCTAATACGCTGCATAAATACAAATTTTGATACACAGCACTACTGCGAGTCTTCAAAGCTATTCCTTTCATAGACACGCAGATGTTGTATCCCTTCCTGATAATCTGGAGTTTGTGGAGGAGTATGTTCACGTTAGCGAAAATACCACAGCAGAACCTCTCAATCGGAGTTCAGGCGGTAAAACTTATGCCAGAAAATACTACGTTACCTGCGAGGAGACATCTCAGTTCCAATGATATCGACTAACAGCAATATCATGATCGACCTCTTCGGTAACTTTCCGGTAACTCACGGGAGATACCCATTCACAAATGTAGTGGGTGGCTGAATAATAGATAATGAATCCCTTGCTGCACATCATATACCATGAACTTGCACCATAAGATACCATTGATATACTGATAAATTGACTCCTAACATAGAAGCAGTTCCGTTGGACTTTCACAGGCAAACAGCCATCGTTTGGACAAATTTCGATTGGCCCATATAATTAGAAATAGTAACAAGTTGCCCCCGCCGAGATAGCAAACATTTATATTCCTACGTATACGGTGAGTGCCCATTCGCCTGCATATCTATCAGTATACAATATCTGAGTTTTCAATTCAGGTTGCTTATGATCATTAGCATAGTTGCCTTTACACATGGAACAGGTACATTATCGTGCGGTTCTCAAGTGCTGTGCAATAATTTGTACAGTAACCAATGAGTAATTCTGCTCTCATACGAAGTTGAAGCACTCTTGGAGTTTGCGTGGTATTTGCTTGGAGGTGACGACGAGTCTTGAGAGTTTGACGGAGTGCCGCCGGCTCCTTTTATTTTGGGTTCATCATCAAAACCAAACATATGCGTTCAGGCGTACAAGGATCAGATCGAGTAGGCAATACCGCATAGTTCATCTTGCAACTTCATCTTTCAATCTTTACTTCTAGTGCTTAGCCTATGCGAACTTATGATTATTGACTAAGATACTTCATATAGGGTGAGCATTCAAGCATAGTAGATGCCCAGGCATTCACTGAAATGCGTGCAGTCACTTCTGATTTCAAGATCATCAAGTTAGAACTCAACTATGAGAGCTGTGGAGCTACTATGGGAAACTCTCAAACGCTCAGAGGAGGGTGCCACTAAGGCCTAACCACATATGTGATTGACGCCCCACTGGAGTAGCCTGAACTCCCTGGATTCCCGGAATACAAACTCCCGCTCACCGACCTCGATCCCTGCACGGCATGTTGAAAGACCTCCGTGTCGTTCTTTCAGGCTTGGCTGATATTTCCGCGTTCTTGGATATTTGTATCGACTTCCTCGGAACATAAAAATCTAGCGGAGTACCGCTCGAGTCCGGGTATCATCCAATCTTTCCGTGGGATATGCGGGACGCATATATTTTATTATAACGAATCGAGGCGCTAACAGCTAGACTACAAGACTGACATAACGATCAGGAGTTTGGACGAGGATAGCGTACAAAAGGCCGATGTTGTAGGGGTTCAGCTACATAGCTGGTGGGAAGGTGTAGGATGAGTCAAGGAGGCGATCTCTGCGAATGATGTTCATAAGATTCCAATGCGTCCTGCGGTGATTTAGCGGTGATGGCGCCACAGTGATGAAATATCCACTCGCTTTTCCCTATTTTTCTCGCTGTTAGTAAGAGTCGCTGCCGAGTTTGAAGGAAGCTGGGATTGAGGTATAACAACTTAACATCATGTAAAGACTCTAGCTATATCGGTAATCCATGACGTAATAACCTTTCAACGCAATGTGTCCACTGAAGACTGCTATTCGATATTCTACCTAAAAGTGAATGCTACCTCTTGTCCAACAGCACTTCACCATCCATCTTCCAATACTCAGATCCATCAGAAGCTACTCTTCCCAAATCATGTCAAAGAAAGTCACCATCATCGGAGGACACGGGAATGTACGTGGTCTGAATAAAGCTTCAAGCTCATTCCTCCTCCTAACTTCAATCTTCCGGGGGGAACGAACTTACCGAGCTGGCCCCAATAGGTACCCCTGCGCCTCGCGCGCCTCCTCTCGCCCACGCACCGGGTCACCTCGGTCATCCGCAATCCAGAGCACGAAAAGGAAATCACAGAGGCCGCGGCGACGCCCCTGCTTTTATCGCTGGAGGACGACTCCATCGACGACTTCAGCAAGGCGTTTGCCGGGCAAGATGTGGTGTATTTCTCCGCTGGGGCAGGTGGGAAGGGTGGGGAGGAGCGCACGAGGAAGGTCGATTATGAGGGCGCGCTGAAGATCTTCGACGCGATTGAGGGCGTGCAGGGCCCGAAGCCGAGGTTAATTCTGGTATCGGCGATCGATATTAGGGATCCGGATAAGATCCCAGCACATTATGTGAGTAGTATCCACGGGTCTGCTTTATTGCGGTACTAATATATATGAATATGGGCACAGAACGAAGCCGACATCGCTACGTCGAAAAGAATGCGCGAGATGATGCCAGTATACTTCGAATCCAAATACGAGGCGGACAAGAACCTTTCCAAGCGGAACGCGTTCAAATGGACCATCCTGCGCCCCGGAGGCCTGACAAACAATGCTGGCACGGGCAGGGCGGATATCGGGCGCACACACGTTACCAAGCCCGTTTCCGTGAGTTTCTATCCTCCTCCAGGCGCGCTGGGTAGCTGAACGGGGTAATTTTATTTATTGTAGCGGCAAGATGTGGCGCTGGCTCTCGCACTTCTCGTGAACCGGGAGGACGCTGCTGGGCTAGCGATCGATTTTGTTGGTGGGGAGACACCCATCGAGGAGGGTTTGGACGCGTTCATCAAAAAGGGAGAGACTGACTTGTTGCTTTGAGGCTTGTCACGGGATATTTTGGCGCCTATGCTTTGAAGTAGAAGAGAAATAAAAGAAGAGAACAGAGTTGTATTAGTACGCGTTGTAGGATAGTTTCGACATACTGGCTTCTTGGTTGCACTACTAGGCATTGCTAAACCCGTGGGAAGAACTCTAAAATGCCTCCCCTAAACTAGGATACAGAAACCCGTGAAAAAAAATACCGCCAAACAATCCTTCCTCTTCCCTCCTTCTACGCGCGTTGACGCATTCCTCGCCGTTGCAGCCATCATATCATTTATGCACGAATTTGGAGCTATGAATCGACTTTCTCTAGGCCGGTATGTGCCGCTATTTCTACTAAGATTAAAGTCATGATCGTTGATTTGTCTTCTTTACTCAGATTGTCCTAATCTTTGAGGATAGAATATCTATTCCCTGGAGCCTGTAATGCCTATTCGATACTGGGCTTCAACGATGAAGCCGCACTTAGCCGTGAGTGCCACTACATTTCTCTTCATTGCCAGCAGAGGTGCTACATCACCCTACTGCGCCTACACGATGAGATTTTACAAATTTTTCAGTTATCCCTGTCTTAAGATTTATGTCGAGACCATGAAAATCTGATTCCTCTTTATGCTCGTTTGTAAGGTGTACATGTTACTCACGCGAAGTTTTCTATATTCAGGCTTATGTACTACATCGACCTAGGGTGCCAGGATATAGCCTTACATAACGCTCGCACAAGTCAAAGCTTTCACTTTGCGGAGTATGATCAAACTCCAGAAACGTAAGCCATCCTCTCCCTCTCCTTCTCTTTCCCTGGGTCGTTCCACGTCCCTCCCATCTACGAGATGAGATTTTATAAATTTTTCAGTTATCCCTGTCTTAATATTATGTCGAGACTTTGAAAATCTGACTCTTTCACATTCACTCTTCCTTTTGAACTGTATGGGCGGATGATTGATCAGTGATTGCTTTTCAGGTCCTTTGTGTCAATTATGACCTTCACTCTTTCAGGGAGCACATCATCGTGCACTCCGCTCGGCACCTGGCCGTCGCCATCAACATCAATATGGATACTTGCTTGATGTAAGTGTCCTATTTTCTTTTTACCTTTACCCCATCCATAAGTGGTTATGATTATTCAAAAATCTTACATATTTACTGAACATTGACTACGGTTGGTCTCGTGAATGTAACTTCTACATCTGTAGCTGAGCCCCCCTTCCCCCTCTTCCACTTTTGTGACTGCGATCCTATCGTTTTAACTGTGTTCTGAATTTCGTGTTTCTGCGATCTTTGTGTTCCGGCTGCGAATTGTCTCGTTTTGTCCCTTCGCTGTTCGAGTTTACAGCGAACGAGTGCTGATTGTGGTTGCTGCAGATTTCTTGTGGCCGTACGACTCTGGGGACTTGCTGTTGCGTGGTTGTGGGCGTTTCAAGTATTCAAAGATGAATGTATGGATGTACTAAACAACTTGTAAGTGTCCCTTCCACCCTTCTCTCCCCGTTCTTGTCCCTTGGCGGTTATGATTAGACCTTATTCACACTGTACGAATGTTGATTTTTCGATCTTTATGAGTGCACTCCTACTACAACGGTAGCTGAACCTTTTTGCTTTTGTCCTTTTTTCGGTATCCGCTATCTTGCTGAACTGCTGCTAAGTAGTAACTGTTTATTCAGGCTCCTCTTTATGGCCATCTGGCTGGGATCTTCTCATCACTGAAAATCTCGCCCACTAGGTAGTGAGGGGGGAGAATGTCACGTACCGCGATGCGGAGCATGATGTAAGTATCTACTACTCTTACATCCTTTTCGTATGTAGGTGGTTATGATTAGGACTTATTCACACTGTACGAATGTCGACTTCGGTCATCATTATGAGTGTACTTTACTACTACAACGGTATATGAATCCCTTCTACCTTTTTATATTTCTTTATCATTCCGCCACCTGTTCATAACTAACCTCACTCTCCAGGTGCTCTGTCGGATGATGGAATATATTTATCGCTGTATGGAGTGTATTCCATAGATCTGTACCCATGTACTGTGCCAATAGCTCTAATATAATCTTTGTGGACATGCCTCATTATGCTGCCTGATTCTCAGTCGTCTTTCCCACTCCTTCTCCCCTGTTCTCTTCCCTTCCCTCCTCTTGTCCACTGAAAAGCGCTGCTCTTGATCCGGAGCAGAATGCTGCCGCGAGGAGATTTCGCAGATATCGATGGGATGTGACCTGCCCTAAACCCGCCGCGTGACGGATAATCACTGACTCGCCCATTGCCCAAAAATTTTGACAACAGCAGGCTCCTTCAATCTTTCTCCCATCTCCTCCTCCACACAAAAATCAGCAAAATGTCCTCCGCAGGCACCCTCTGGGCTACCGACTACCAGTACAAGAGCAAGACCGTACGTCCCACTGCGGCCCCGTTCCTCCCGCGCACTCGCTAATCAGCATTTCATATCACTAGATCAGGGCCGTTATTGCTCTTGCTGGCCTGAACATCAAGCTCCCCGCTTCCTACGAACACTACGTCGACAACAAGAAGCCCGAGTTTCTTGCCAAGTTCCCCCACGGCAAGATCCCCGCGTTCGAGGCTGCGAACGGCTTCAAGCTCTTCGAGGCTGCTGCCATCGCTCGCTACCGTGAGTCTCGTTATCATTTTATCTAATCGATCAGAGGGAAGGGCAACAGGTGAAGAGAGCAATGTATATTTTACAATTATTCTTGCTGCAATATCCGTGTCGAGACCTTGGAATCCGATCTTTGTCGTTTCCATTTTATCGCTTTTTGACTTTCTTTTTGACATCTACTAACCAGTGCTGTCTTCATAGTCGCTGGCCTTGCACCTAACTCTGGCCTCCTCGGCCACAGCGCAGAGGACGCTGCTCTCGTTGACCAATGGGTTCACCTAATTGAGAGCGAGCTCGACTTCTACACCGATCTCATCCGGGGGATCTGTGCTAGTGTCATCCCCTACAGCAAGCTCGTATGCTTCTCTCTCAACTCACCCCCAAAGCCTCACTAATCGTCTCTCAGGCACACACCCAATTCCTCGAGCGCCAGCTCCGCACCCTCAACACCCTCGAGCAGCACCTCTCCACCCGCACCTTCTTTGTCGGCGAGCGCATCACCCTCGCTGACCTCGCCATCGCTTCCCTCATTCAGCGCGGCGTGTCCACCACCGTCGATGCCTCCCTCCGCGCCAAGCTCCCCAACGTCATACGTCACTTCGAGACCATCGTCAACCAGCCCAAGCTCAA
>JASFDH010002397.1:0-11042 GCA_036937195.1 Nidularia pulvinata | reverse complement strand
ATTCCTGTCGACTGGGATGGATTATGTGCGCTCCCACACCTCACCCACATCGCCTTCGGGGAGTTGTGGGCGGGTACGCACAACTATATCTTCGACGTCGCCGCGAAATTCTTGGCAGAATCAAAGTCTCTCCTGACCCTGGTCCTAATATCAGATGACCGTCAACTTATTGAATTGCTGGAAAAGGAGCAGATAATGGATGACGATCGTGTTGTCCTCCTATCAAGCTTCTACTGGCCAGCGGTAAGTGAGGCTTCATACTGGCAAAGCGTCAGGCGAGGAGGGCCAGATTTCTGGTTAGCGGCGGATGAAGTTGTGCGGAAAAGGAAGTGCCTGACTGGTTGACAGCAGTATGTAAGTGTCTCAAGTATTACATTTTGCATATCACTCCTTACATGCTTTCTCGCGATGATAGGCATCTGTTCCGATCTGCTACGATGTGTGTGTTCAGAGGGGATGGTGTCACGTATAGTTGGTGCTTTTGGAGCTGCAGCGCAGTGGCAGATTCCCGAGGTATCAATCCTAAAATCAAACTAAGTTACATGAAAGACTGCGCTCCATGTAGATAAACAATAGTACACCTAATTATAATAGCATGGTAGCATGGAAAACATGTGCATATTCGTCGGATTCAGAATTCATCAGCGCATCGGCAGTTGCAGTCAGCCACTGGACAAACGCCGTGAGCTCGAGCACCATCTTCCCCTAGGAACCACTCGAGAATGTGAGCAGCATGACCGCCGTGTCGACATGTCTGGCATATGACGATAGCATCATCAATGGTATCTTGGATCGAATTAAGCCAATGGCACTGAAAAGGAGGAGCAAGTTGCTTACCCTTGTATTGGGAATAACCAAGCTCGACATCACGAGCAGCATCCTGCACTATGGAGAGTGTCATAAGGCAAACAGAGCACCGGGGAAGAGCACGATTGCAATTTGGACATGCGGTAGGCTATAAAACATGAACCCTGTGAGCAACCATCCACCATAGAAAGCAAGACACTACTTACTCTTCCCTTGTTTAACTGCGAAGCCAGCAACTCTCTCTGTTGACTTGTAACTGCCTTATTGCAATAATGGCACCTAATCACTATCTGCCTCGGCATCAGCTCCTCCAACGCCATATCCCCATTCTGCATTGCCTCGCTCAACATCTGCCCACGCTCAATGTCAAACCCAACCCGATGATGGTGCAGCTTGAAGCCGTCCAACAAATCACGATATGTCTCAAGCCATTTCTCCGCCCGCCTATCACGGAACCGATGCGGGCATGCGTAGGAACTCAGTATAGCAGCAGTCTGCACGTCGCCTGTGCGGTCGACGTATGACTGAAGAATATCCAGCCCCGTCGGCGTGATGCCCGTAACGATGAGCGAGTCGATGTCACCCCGGACGACGGCGCGCTCTGTCGCGCGTCGAAGGTAGGAGGACAAAGCATTGTCGTCGAGAAACTGGAAAGCGATGGTGAGGCGCTCATGGAATGGGAGAATCTCCTCTTCAAGGACCTCGGACCAATCCCCAAGCGCGAGGTGCGTAAGCATGGCACGGAAGTAGGGATCCTGAAGGCGGACAACCAAGCGCTCGCAGTGCTCACGTAACTCGATGCTCTGTGGGGAACTAGAGCCATGCGGGGCTAGAGCAGCGATAGTACCCGACATCATGCGGTGAGCCTCGTCTGAACAGGAAGTCAGCCTGATATGTTCCAAAGAACATACAAAACCTAGTCTCACCATCGCTCCTCATCAATAATTCAACCGCTTTAGAATAGTGCCTTGTGAACACCAACCAACACGCTGCCCTCGAAAAGTTGCCCTCCTTCTCCCACCTACAAACCCATCAATCAGCTACCCAAAATTTACAAGCAAAAAGAATACACACCTCCGAATATCCGTCATCAACTGCTCCTCCCTCAAGCTCCACCCACAAAGCAGCAGCGCGACCTGCCTCTGGAGTGGCTTCGTCGTCATTACGGCCGGCTTCCACCCTCGTGCCGAAGATCGCCGCCCAGCCAACACGCTCAGCGCGGCTTTCCAGTCCCCATGTAGGTCGTCCGCGGGTGAATGACTGCGTCGATTGCTGCTGCTGCCCCTCTGTGCAAAGCTGGAACCTGTGGCAGTGGCTGGCGTGTCAAGCAGGAGGGAACGCAGCCCGGGTATAGGCGTGTCCTCCGCCCCATTTTCGTCTTGCTCGCGTTGATTGTGCGAGCGCACCGGTCCAAGACCTTCCCAGATGCCCGTGAGCCCTTGATGTGCGAAGTCGTACCCGTGCAATCGGGGAGTAGGGATGCATAGGAGTTCTTGAGCGTCTACAGGAATACATAGATTAAGGGCAGAGTGACTGAGTGAATGGATTCGATCAAAAGCGAGGGTACACCCACAGAAAAACCATGCCCATAACTCCGAGAGCATTTGGGTCGTCCCATCTGATGGGTCATGATCGTCTTGGGTGACGATGGCATTATGTTCCGGCTGTAAAAGAAAAAAATTGTCAGCGATACATAAGATGAAGGTAGAAGCAGATGGAAACTGCCAGAGGAAAACATCAGCTACAGGTCCACAGATGACACCAGCACCCAAAACATCCCGAAACAAAAACAAGTCTGGAAGAAAAAAAATAACACACCTTACTCAACCCATACCCCGCCACTGTCCTCCTCCGAATAATCATTGAAATATCATCCTCCACCACATGTTCAACCCCCCTTCCCCTCGTGCCCGTGTCGCGCGTTCGCTGCCTCCTTGGCGCGCGCACCGCACCGACGCCCATGCCCACGCTGCCCCTGGACCGACTCCGACTGCGCGCTGGGGGCTGAGGGTGCACTTTCTCCTTGTCCTTGTCCTTCTCGTCGGCTTCCCCTGGTATAGCTCGCCCCTGTTTCGAGAGCGAGCGCTGTCTGCCTGAGTCTTTGCCCTTATATTTTCGGAGGGACACAGCGGGGCTATAGGTCCTTTTTGGGCGCGTGGCGGATAAGCCTGTCGGACCTGTGGAGGAGGAGAGTGCAGGAAAGCCGTCGTCGTCCCCCCTCCCAAATGTTGGCTGGGCGGGGGAGTCTATGCCTGACGACGAGGGTGGGGTAACTGGGCCCTCCTTACTCGCACGCCGGCCCCGGTGAAGGAAGTCTTCCGCCGCTGTCGAGCGTGAGCGCGACCCGTGTCGGCTGATGCTCCCCACCTTGTACCCCGACGTTGATCGTCTTTCCTCCGACGTCTCGCCCTCCACGGGGTCCTTGTACCCCTCGACAACGCGCATGCCTACCCCCGCACCAACAGCAAGGCCCCCCCGCGCGCTCCAGACAGCTTGCTTAGGCGTGTCGTGGATCGCGTAGAGCTGCAGATCGCCGTCTTTGTTCACGAGCATGATGTTAGTAGTAAGGGGGTGTGGGGAGGGTGTAGGGACGAGGGCGAAGGAGGCGAGGGAGCGGGTGAAGAGTTTGGCTTTACGAGGAAGAGGGGTGAGTAAATGTGCGAAGGATGGAAGAGAAGGAGCTAGCACATACTTCGTCGAGTATCAGAAAGGAAAACATTTATGCCACCTGCTCCGGGCCCATCCCCCAACTCGCGCAACAGCGGCGACGTCTGTGCATTCTGATGCCCTCCAGTGGGCCACGGCAAATTCGCCGCCCAAGACCTCCTCGTCGCCCTGCTCGAGTCCCGCGAGCTTCCCGTGCCCCCATCGCTCGACGCCCCACCACCCAACCCCCCGTCACTCGCATATGCCTTCGCCTCCGACACGTCCCAGAACCGCACGTAATTCCCATCCCGCTCCAGGGTTGCCAGGCCCCCTCTTCGCGTACTTGAGAATTCGGCGGCGGTGTATACGGCCCCTTGCCGGAGCCTCGCCCCGTCCGCAGCGGCATCGCGCTCGGAGAACATCAAGAGCGGCTGCACCATCCGACGCGCGTCCCACACGGACACGGTGCCGTCTCCCCATGCAGCTATGCGCTGCGGGTCAAACGGATCGGTAGCGAGGCCCTGCACCTTTGCAGCGACGTTGACGATGGCAGACGTGGGGGCGCGGAGGTCGAAGAGGCGGAGCCAGCGGAGGGAGATACCTGCGAGGAGGAGATGCGTGGACATGGGGAGGAAGGAGAGGGCAGAGACGATTTCGGTCGAGGCATGCTGCTGGAGGATGCGCGTGTCGGTGCGGGAGGTCTCGGTGCGTGGGATCTGGGGTTGTGGCCGGGATGGGAGCGGGAATGAAGGAGATACGCTGGCAGTGGACGACGGGGCATCTACTGGGGGAAGGGCGAGGCTTGGAGCGGAGGAAGCGATGTCCCAGATGACGAGGCTGCAGTCGTTACGCACTTTGTCAAGCCCGACGGCAAGGTAGTTCGGATCGGCGGTGCAGAACGCGAGGGCGTTGCAGGAGCGCGAGGTGCGTGCGGGGAGGGGTACTGTGGGCCCACTGGAGAGTAGGTTATGGCGCCGCGCGTGCTTGGATGCCTCGAGCCGGATGAGATCGACTTTGCCTGTACTCAGACCAACAGCGACGAGGTCGTCGAAGGCGGGGTCGGGAGACCACGCGAAGCACTGGGGAAAAATCAGTCGCACTGGGGACATAGAATGGATGGACGTGCACCTTCATGTGCTGCAAGTCATGCTGCGAGGTAATATGTCGGATTTCTGGGTAATCTGGGGCCCATTCATACAATGTAATTTGGGTGTTGCCTCCCACCACAAACTTGTTCTCGTGCCGCGGGTGCCATAGTAGACGTTTATCTGGTTGAACCATCGTTGTCTTCGGTTGATGGTTCACTCCTCAGCACTGCTGTCCATAACCTTGGTTTGTGAGTTATCGAGGATCGCGTCCGAGTATAGCAGTCGAGAAAACTGTTGATTATCAACGTGAATCTTGCTTTTTAGGAGTATGATTTAGAAAGAGTTCGCATTATACCATAATAAATCTCGTACATTCTGAGGGTATATCGCCTGATTTCTGAGCTAACTTGAACGTAAACGTTGAGGACAAGGCTGTCAATGACGCGGTCAACAGTTCAATCTAAGTGCGGGGCGGCCCGAGCAGTATTAATGCCATTGGTAAACAATCACCAACACGCGTATTTCTGTCGTCCCGACGCAACGACTGAGAGGCGAAGCTTTGTTTGAATTAGGCTAGTTCAAACTTATTTTATGCAGCTGCTATTGATTTTTCATTCACAAAACTTTCCGAAGGCTTTGAATACATTGGGCTATGTCCAGCTGACACCCAATAATCTGGAACTGCTCATGAGCAGACTTGAACTTATGCCACTATGTGCTGGCCCTGCATGAGCAAAATATTGCCAATGCTCTGGAGATATTGTGCCATGCCTATTTGGTGACTAATGGACCTGAACTGCTCGTATGCAGAATCCAGCTTCCCATATGCAGCTACATGTCCATCTTGCATACACAAGATATCTGCATGTATCCAAAGACATTTGTGCCATGCCCAGCTGATGCCCAATGAGCCTGAATTGTTCATGAGCACAATCAACTTTTTCTCTTGCAGAAGAATAATGGTGTTGCATAACCAATATATCACCTAGACTTTAACAACACTGTGCCATGCCCTGTTAGTGACCATTGAGCTTGAGCTGTGAATTATAAGCAGAACCAGGCTTTTCTTGTGCACCTGTGTGCTGGCATTGCATCTGCAGGGTTTCTCCAAGGCTCTTAAGGCATTTAGCTAAGCTCAACTGGTCTTGAATGGTCCAGAATTTCTTCTATGCAGATTTCAGCCTTTCTTGTACAGTTGCATACTAATTTTGTTTGTGCAAGATTTCCCCAAGGCTGTAATCACATTGTGCCATGCCTAACTGGTCATACTTACCTCATTCTCAGCCACACACTATACTTTTTGTAGTATATCTCTTCGTGTTAACATCCAATTCGTATTCCTTAGCCCTTGTCATATGCTCTCTTGTTCTTAACCCACTTACTTCTCCACTGCACTAGTATAAATGTAGTGTTTTGCATATTACTCTGGTCATCTAGAGTTTTTAGTATTTAAGTACTTTGAATGTATTGTAGTACTTCAGTTTGTTAATTACTTATCTATCTACATTCACATCCTTCTGCATCTTATGAAGTCTCTAAACTACCTCTGAATCATCCCCTGTCATCCCTACTCGTATTATCCCTCTTGTCGTTGCATTACATGCTCAACAAGATCTCCAGTCTCCGGAGATCCCTCCTGACCAATCCTTCGGTCAGGAAGTTGAGTATCGAACTCCATCATATCTGAATCAGCCCACTCACTGTTGTTTGTAAATTGGGCGTTAGGAACAAAGGAGGTGCAGCACATAAGCTGAAGCCATCGCCCATCTCAATCTCTTGCCTTAGTAGCACTCGAACACATTAACCGGAGATATTCCCAGAGACTCTGGAATCTCTTTCTGTTAATATCATGTACCCTATCTATCTGGATCCTCTGGGCTATACCTCTGGAAGACCAGTTTGTGACACAAGGCCATAATCACATTGTGCCATGCCTAACTGGTTGCCTTCTAGCCTTGGCTGATCATACACATTTGAGGCCCATTTTGGTGCTGCTACATAACCATTTGTAGTATAGAGCATTTGACAAATGTAATTGAAATTGAGATAAAAGCTCTGGCATTGTCAGTTCATATATCATCCCTATAACCTTCAAAACAAGTGACTCTGTGGGTTGCACATAGCATAGAAATTCTGAGTATTTTAATATCACCCAAATAAGCCTTTCTGATGGGTGATTTGCCAGTGCTTCAGCAAGCATTTCTGATAAATTGTCAACTCCTGGAATCAACTGTTTAACATGCTGATTTCTTGCTTCATCAGTACCATGCATTTTAATCATATTGATGCAATGATTTTCTAACTTTAAAACCTCCTTTTCATAGCAATGTCCATATTTCTTGTTGATGTAATGTCAAATTCATGACAATATCTTTAATGTGCTCTCTACATTCTGCACAAGTGAAGCTGTACAAAGCAACTTACCATACTAGTGCTTGTCTGCACTGTTAAAACCTGAGGGAATGTCAATATTGTTTTATTGTACATTTCCCAGCAGCTACTAGATACAATATGAATGCTGTACTTCCTGGAAATGTTCAGACACTCTTGATGGTTTATTAACAGAACCTTTTGTGCTAATGAAAGATCATCCATTTTAAAATACAGGTGAATTTGGAGACCTCAACGAGATACTGTAAACTCAGATCATCAAGCACTGTCACTGTGATGACTATTTTCAAACACATACCCAATGGATGGATATATCATACAGCTTAACCACAGACATCCCAATGGTTGTTTTAGTTCAGTATAATTCGAGTGCCCAGCCCCAGCGAACATCGGGACCAGGGAGAAAATAACTCAGAATTGCGCAGACAGATTGAGCAAGGCGTTCACGACAAGGAAGCCTCGAAAGATGCTCCCTGAATCTCCTTGCACAGTAGAATATCATATGTAATAATAATATGAATGGTACTGGGTGTTAATCAGCAATCAAATGTCGAGACACTTTTTTCTCTTCTGGAAGATTGGACAGAGGTAGTCTCACTGAAGAAAACTTGACACTATTTCAACTTCGTTTCTCGGATATTTTGTGGCTGACAGAGGCAACTTGAAGTCGTCGACTGTCAAGCAACATTACAGTTCGGCATAATCGAGCCGTGGGATTTTGCTTCGGCACTGTGCATGGCCTCTTTGCTTGGCGAGAACATCGTCCAGCATTCCCCCCCACAGCGGACACGACATTGCGACGTGGTAGATCCCAGCGCCAGGCGGCCATAGATACCCGTGAATTCGATAATCTTCCTTTCTCTCCCTCAAGCTTACTTGCGTGGATTCGATTTCCTGACCCCTCTTTCGAGAACGACAGGTAGAGTAGATCCAGCTCATCGCGCACTACCACCGAATCCTGACCGGATCCTAACCCTTCTTCCAGAATGGCAATCCTGAGCGTGGCGGGCATGCACCCGCGCAGCCTCACCGTCAAGCTCATAGGCCTCGGATCCCTCTTCACCCTCCTTTTCGTCATCTACACCTACCTCTTCTCCTCCTCCCCCTTCGCCCTCCTGTCTGCGCCCCCTCCCCCGTCATGCGCCCCCCAAGACTACTCCGCAGGCCGATGGGACTTCCGCTCGCGCACGAACAAGACGCAGATGACGAGCAAGGCGGATGCGCTGGAGTTTTCGGGCTTTGGCGGGTGCGCGAGTTCACGCGAGTATGATTGGCACTTGGCGACGGACAAGGAGGAAGTGTGGGGCCGCTTTCCGAAGGCGCAATCATATGAGTGGGTGCCGGGGGAGACTTGTGAGGGGCTGAGAAGGTGGGATGCGGAGGCTCTGGTAAAGGAACTGGTGGAGGAGGGCGGATGGCTTTTGGTTGGAGGTGAATATTTGCGTCTGCATGGTGATCAGACTACACTAGCTAATCCCGCACGCAGACTCAGTAACGGAGAACCACTTCTTCTCCCTCTCCTGCCTGCTCTATCCGCATGTGCTCGGCTCTCCCGATTACGTCGCCAACCCCTACTTCGACCGCGCCTGGCCGCAATACCTTCACCTCAACCCTGCCTCGCCTCTCATCCCCACGCTCTCCTTCCCCCCAGGCTTTAACATCACCCTCACCCCGCTCGTCATGTTCCGGCGCATCGACCTTCTCCTCTCGCAGGACGAGATCCTCCGCGCGCACGCCTCGATGCGCGGCGCCCAGTTCGCCCTCGCGGAGAACACTACGCTGTTCAGTGACGAACCCGTATGGACCCTCCCCGTTGCGGAATACCTCGATATCTTCACTACTCCGCTCCCCAAGGCGAACTACGCCACCATGGTCGTGAGCACCGCAGGGCACTGGACTACCACCGTCTTCAGTGGCTTCCGGGACGAGACGCGCGAGCAGGAGGGGTACGGCATCGACAAGGTCCTCGCGTTGTTCAAGGCGTCGATGGAGGTGTGGGCGCAGGAGGTGCAGCAGCACTTGAGCCGTGGGATCCGGGGGAGGGTGCAAGGGAAGAAGCAGGTCATTGTGCGCTCGTATCTTCCGGGGCATGAGGACTGCCATAATCAGTATGCACCTTATAAGGAGATTACGCCGATGGTGTGGAATTGGTATAATTGGGGGCAGATCAAGGATTTTAATAAGATTTTTGAGGTGTGCCATCCTTACTTCTTCCGCAGACAGTACAAGTCTTGATAATCCAACAGACGCTTCTCTCCGCACGGAACAAGTTTCCAGACATTCATTACCTGGGCATCGATCGCCCCGCTTTGCTGCGGCCCGATGCAGTGAGTCCCCTTCATCTCCGTACCTACCCCATCGCCTCTGACCTCCGCTCTTCCTAGCACGCGACAGGCGACTGCCTGCACATCATGACCGGCGCTGGCGTGCTTGAAGGCTGGTCGCACTACATCTGGCACTTCGTCTCACGCGAGCTCAGGTCTCCGGCTCCTCGGAAATAAATATCCATACCCCCATCCATACCCCCTCCTATCAGCTACAGGGAGGTACTATACCTAGGCAGACGCGCTTTATCCATGGCCATAGGAATGTACATGCGCATATATCTATCTCCTACGTACCACCTACCAAAATACCGCCCTCTCCCTCTTCGGACTGATGAGATGAGATAGGGAGAGGCATACCCTAATACGTACTTGGTTATATATATATAAGTAATATACAGCGGATTTTTCTTTATTTCTTCCTGGCAGGTTTACTTGCGTCAATGCCAGGGGATGCGAGTTTGTGATAGATTGACAGGATGATTTAAATGAAATTGGATGAATGTGATGAAAGAGGATACAGGAAGGAATGTTATTTCTGAAAGCTAATCGTGTTAAATATTATAGAACAATTTAGCTGTTCATGACCTCCTGTTTCAACTAGTACTTTACTTCTATTAGAATCCCGAGTGATAACCACTACACTGAAGACCGTTCGATTCCTGGCAGCACCTATGTGCTGCGCATCGCAAAGTTTTTGCTGAATTATCGTTGCTGTATTTCGAAGGAAGAAATACATATATAGCGAATGACAAGTACGATTCTTTGCTAAAAGAACATATGCACGCATTGTCAAGATTAATCCTATGTACGTAGGACTATCCTGCTACATCAATATTTCTATGCGAAGATTATGGTCCGGGACCATTTAGTTAAAACAGAGAGCCATCCCTAGGAGAAGGAAAACACTAGTGGAGAGGCATAACTTGAAGCTTCTTTATAGGCCTAATATTCTTATTCAGCCGAGCTGATTTCGACTTTCCATTTCATACTGCGCTTGGATGATTGTCCGAATTTTGTGATAACCAATGGTTGTGTCCCACTACGTACACCGTTGCAGTGAACTGAATTTTCTTGGCCTGGATCTGCCAAAGAAAAAGAGTACGTAAACAGGCAAGTGCATCAGATTCGTTGCACGCTCGGAGTTTTATTCATAACGGGCCGTTATCCGCATCAGAATTTGAGAGTCATGAGACCATGGGGGGTCGGGGATTCAGGCTGCGCTGCAGGTGAGTGAGTGGGATCTTGAGTATGATGTAGGAAAGCACGTGGCAGTGGAGGTGAGCTAGGGAGGTATGGCTCGAAGAGCGAAAGATAAAGTGATGTGGCGAGCTCGGAGTACGATGGGTCATGACGCCCAAGCCCGGAGAAAAGGAAGCTGGAGACGGGTGTCTCGTCCACAGTCCGAGTAAGCATCTGCAAATGACCGGAAAGTTTGTGCCTTGAGCTCGCGCGCCACAAAGTGCATGGTGATTAGATTCTTTGCAGGGTGTGATCCCGTTTGGACCCCGCTTAATTGAAACTCTTCAAAAACGCAAGTATCTCCGTGCACCTACGAGCAGCGGTTATCGATCGCACTCGCCCCACACCCGCTCACACGTCATGCGTTGCCAAAGAACCAGCGAGTCTGACCAAAACCAACGAGCCCGGCGGCGAGTAAACAGCTCCCCGCTTGTGCGGGTCTATGTTGCCATTTTGCGGCTCAGATGTGTGCGCATTTAGAGAGGTGCCGGATCTGATTGATTCTTAGAAGACAAAAGAGATATTGAAGGCATGGATATAAAGG
>JASFDH010002396.1:0-11044 GCA_036937195.1 Nidularia pulvinata | reverse complement strand
GGTAATGAAGAAAGCTCTTCATGATAATAAAAAGATCGTGAAGAAACAAGCCAGGGTTAGTTATTTCCACTCCTTCTTACGCTTCTATACTCATATAGTAATCTCATTATTATAGAGAATAGAGGAACTGAAGCAAGAAGTCAATGCGGTGACCACAGTGCGATTATATTTCTCTAGACGTTACATTCGTGGAACTTACATGCGACAATCTAGATTAAAGCAGAAAAGGAACGCGAACTGTCTGCCCTGAAAACAAAAGTGATCAAGAACGACGAGGTATGTTGCGCCCTCTGGTAGACAACCTCTCAAATGCCGAATTGCCCTTTTCCAGCTCGTCACTTCCATCGAATCCACTGTCCAGTGCCAAATATGCATGGATATTCCACACAAGCCCTACGCGTACGTAATAACACTGTATTTAACTGTTTATATAATAGCGTGGTCCATGAAACAGCCTTGCGCCCTGCGGCCACATTCTATGCCTTGTCTGCCTGCAGGAATGGTTTAAGAAAGCTCCCCCCTCTATCGAGGACATGGACATCGATCCTGAGGACCTCGACAACCCGTACTACATCCTGAACCGGCCCAAGTCGTGCCCGTGCTGCAGGTCGATCGTGAAGCATCGCCCGGCGCCGGTCTTTATGGTGAAGGCCATCTCGTCTGCGCTGATGAGAGCGAAAGGTTCTGGGGAGGTAGATGCAGAGGGTGTTCTGCCCTCGGATGCGGAGACCGATCCGTGGGAAGGTATCTTTCCTCTCAGCGATGAGGAAGAAAACTCGGATGGAGGTGAATCGTCAGATGTCTTTGAGGACGCGGTGCAGTGGGCCTTTCGGGGCGCTTATCCCCTCGGCTTTGACTATGACGATGATAGTGTAAGTGATAGCGACGAGAACGAGGACGATGAAGAAGATGACGACAATGAGGAGGATGATGGCGAGGATGACGACGACGACTACGAAAGCGATGGCGACCCGGGGAACGGCGTATACGTCCCTGCGAGGTGGGAGCCGCCGCGCGTCCTCATTAACCCGGTAGACTATATCGTGGAGGATCACGAGGGCGGCGTGGTCCTCGATCTCCTGCGTCGCGGCTGCAGCTGGGTGATGATCAGAAACTACCGGATGTCGTATGCGCACGACACCGGCATCGTCGCGCATGTGCGGTCCCTGAACTCCTTCATGGAAACTTACCACGATGATGATGACGAGAATGTCAGCGCGGAGGGAGATCGGATATTCCTAGGGTGGAATATCGAGCTCCGGGAGGCAGATGTGGATGGTGAGGCGTTCATGGAGTTCACGCTGAGCGATATAAAGTTTCACCCGGAGAGATGGGCGATTACGCCGCGGCCACTGGTCCCTGATGCGTATGACGCGAAGAGGCTTGTGAGGGCGGATGACGGCGACGAGTATGACACTACGGATACTGATGATATGGACTAGGGGCTAGGCCCTCCGAATTGCTATCATGGACATTAATCTTGGACGTTGTACATAACCGTGTTGTAACATTTCATGATATGCATTTTTATGATCCATGATGAGATTTGGGTGAGAGAAAGCTCACGAAATTCGCTTGGCTATTTGACAGCTGAGAAGATATAAGCCACTGTCCTGACGCTGAGGCAACGATTGATAAGAAAACGGGAAGCTTACGAGAATCGGACATGGCGAATATTACACATTCATAAGGTGCGTCATAGTATCAAGGATATGGATTGCAGATGCTTGTGGTCGGATGACTGAACGGCGTATGAACCCTGTATAAAAATAGCTGTAATAATTCAAATACCTTTCCTCTGGTCTAGCGAAAATGCTCGATAGGCATCAAGAACGAAAACCCCGAAAGAATCACTAGGAATAAGTGGTACAATCATCATCGGCAGTGTGAATCGCTAACAGTGATATAGAGGAAGTTCTTCTATTCCGCAGCAGAGGAAACCCGGTAGTTCGTCGCAATTCGCATTCGTGCTTGACAGCTCTGAGATTCCGTCAACTGCGGCCAGCGGCCAAGCTGTAGCGCTGTTCCTTTTCGTCAGACGGGTATAGGAACGTTAGGACACCTCAAAGAAGCCAATGAGCATAAAGTGGGGGTCGCCAACAAGAGGGAGACGTGCAGATTGCGTAAATGGGGGTGATGGACCAGGAACTTGTACATCAAATAAAAATCATTCGGTGTTAGTGACACTCAAGAGGAATCACGACTCACCAAAGAAGATCTTATCTGACTGGACGTGCCATGTAAACCTTATCTGCGCGACCTTCATGGATAGCGCGGATCGTTTAACAATATCTCCTGGCTCTCTCGAGGCATGTCATTTTCCTGTCACCCAGAACTGCGGATTGCGGATCCCGTAATGCTCAAAGTTCTTCTGTGTCAGAGAAAGAACTTCCCTATTGACTCTGATGCAACGCGGACCCCTCGCTGCGTTGATCATCTTCGTTCGCGGACTTGGAGTCTGTTCCCCTCCTGATACAATGGGAGATGCCGTTTAGCTGAATGTGTCCTCGGGCCGCTGTCTTTACACGGTGACAAGCTAATGAAGCATCGGCGGATGCCAAAAATTTCGCCTATCGCAGGGAGCAAAACAGGGACTCTACTAGACCACTGAGCATGGACAGGGATATCTCAAAGATCACCGGATAATCTCCCAGAACAAACGGGGTCAAATGACCGAATAGCCCTAGAAACTAAAGACCCCAGGACTCCGTATTGAATCTTTAGTAAGCCGCCTGTGGCGAACTGCCCACCTGCTCAACGTAGATCTCAACGGAATAGAGCATTCTAGCATCCAGTGAGACTGTCTTGGATAGTTCCTAGATGAAGAATGAGAACCTTCTGGAATTGAAGCTCGCTTCAGACTTGCTGACCGTCTCATACACGTCCTATATGTGACTTGTCAGTTTAATTTGCCACTGATGATTGAGGAGACAACCGCCCATGATTGAACGAATGGAAGTCATGGATCCATCTGGTTTAATGCGTGGTAGAGGACACGATGCCTTGGTTCCGAGGACACAGGCCAGAAAAGGTTTCTCATGTGTTGGTAACGTCAAGACAAGTCCCTATATTCTTCCCTTTTGCGAGGCCACAGTAGCCCCGTCCATATGACTACTTTGTTTCATACGCGCATCCATGGGAAATGGGGTCGAGGCACATTAATACAGATCTGCAGAAATCATAAATGGCCTAGAACACTGCACGCGTTTGAGTCCTGTTGATCAAAATTTTTCAAAATGCTCGAAATAAACACTAACCTTTTGAAGCCAGAAGGACAACCATTGCGCGATCGCACAGGCCTGACCTGAAGCAGCTATTGCGGGTCCAGAGCACTCAATTCCACGGGTATTAAAATTCGCCGAAATTCGCACGAATTCTAGCTGAAGGGAGGGCAGTTGGCCGCTTTCACTACAGGATCACTTGCAATAAAACAAAAATAATTGAACGGAGTAACTTAGATACTTACCACACGGCCGAGAGCAGGATTTAAGAAGAAGCGAATGTTTCCTAGCAAAGATTCAAAAAACGAAGGCGTGTTGTCCAGACCTCATTTGTGGAGTCGTTAGAGACCATGCGAGACCATACGCAGCATCTAACAAACAGAGGCTCGCGTTTCTATGTATTTTTGGAAATGCCGTAAGACCCAGAGAGCCGAGACTCGAGATAACAGCCAATGGAGAAGAAGGGAAGCATCGGCCTAATGCAGTGACCGATGACTCGTGAGCCAATGGCAAGCCCCGCGCACAGCCAAATTATACGGAATAGGGAGAGATGGAGACACTGTGTCGTGTATGGTAAGAAGGCTTGGAGCAGGAACAGGGTCGTTTGTGTAACTTATCTCGACAACGTTGAACTTAGGCCGATCCAAATGAGTGCCTTGTAAAATTTGTCAAGAGGAGTCAATAACATGCACCCAGACAAAAGTATGGATGAAGTGTGAAGAATGAAAGAGACAGATACAAGTTGAATGAAGCCTTACGGACTCTACTCTCAGGTTGACTACCAGCTGAACTGAAAAGCGCTTATGTAACGAGAGTCTTGCCAAACAAATGTATGCAGAATCACAACACGAGCAGTCACGTCGCAGTTGGTCGCGCCTTGCATAATTCTTCTACTAAACGTTGACAGGCCCGATGTTCGCAGTCGACGCCCTGGACCTTGTTCCTGCACTTGCGGAGGCAGGACAATTCCATGAGCTTGTTGAAGCAGGTCAAACTCTATCAGCAACTCTATCTCCTCTAAACAACTCTCTGGCAGTGTATCTAACAAACGCGGTTCGTGGCGCTACGGTTCAGGCAATATGACTACTCCTCACACATTCTAGGATAGTCTACATCACGTACCGAATCCATAAATTCTGTTGGAGATGAAGAGCAACCCATTTATTTCGTCAATCTAGGTACCATACCGTCGTCTGAACGACGTCTCGTACGTGCCTAGCATTTTTCTCTCCCGTTTCCCAATCTTGAACACATCTTTTCAGTTCATTTCGGATACTTTGATTATATTTTCAGCTTTTCGAAATCTCATGAAAACCGCACGTCTTCAGGAAACAGACTGGTATAGCTGTGTTACACCTAACTCAAATCCAGCAGTTCTAACAAACGGAGAGGCAGGATTCAGAGTGACCAGAGTTTAACCATGATGAGGAAGCTCGCCATCGACTACGTGAATTTTATCAAAGAGTGCTGGGTTCATGCTTCGGTGCGACTTTTCCCCTTCCAGGCGTTCTGTATTGTGACAAATCAGCGGAATATAGCAACCTATACCTCGGCCAGATCCTCTCCAATTCAGCAGTGACCATTATCGCAGTCTTTATACATGCTTCTCTCTATTCGTGGTGCTTTATCTTCCGGAACCGGGCTATGAGCAAGCACCCGTTGGAGACGAACTTATGGAGTGGCTAAACATTCATTTCATCGAGCCATCTACAGAAGAAGGCGACCATCTCAGTTCGTTGGATAAACCGTGGGAGGATGATTCATTTTGGCCATACTTGACCCGGTACGTGATAGAAACACTGTTGCATGGCTATACACCTAACGAGGAACAATAGTACCATTTTGCGTGGCCTTTCAAAGGCTTCCATCTTTTTCTTCGGTGTCCTCAGGCAGCATCCATCAGAACAATTGCGCGACTTGACAGCAACTCTCACTCCCCTAATTGACACGCAGCCTCGTCTGCAAAACTTCACAGTCGAACGAGATTTTGCGTATGCATCGCGACGATGGAAAGATAAGGTGAAATCACTACGGGTTGCAATGGACCTTGTGCCCGAGGACGACCGATATGATGACTTTGACAATTGGTGGGAGAGACTGAGCGATATTGTCGGAATCTTGGAGGGTCGATCTGAGGTTTTAAAACGTGTCTGTGAGGAGCTAGGTGCTGACTGGAAAGAAGTCTGTGTGGCATGGAGTATATTCGTAGACTCTCGCATGCGAAGACAGGAATTACCGTGAGTTGATGGCGCATCCATGTCAGCACCCAACTAAGAACTCGTTATTCCTCAGAAATGTAGTGGCCGAAGTCTTAGATGACATGCTACCTGATCCAACCAGCTCAGAGGACATGATACATGCCTCTCTGTTCTCAGGCCAACCGACCAATGCTTTACAGTATGCTTCACAACTGGATCCGTGGCTCGCTGCTCATCTTGCAGATATCATGGAGCCTCTTTCATTAACGGAGGCTGAGCTCAATGAAGAGTATGTAAAAGTTCAGTCTTCTAGTTCTTTTTAGTTGCTCACAAATTCGAATTTCACAGTTCCGAACTTTCGTCACGTGACTACTATATCCTTGCCTATGCGGATTATCTGCACTCTGATCTTGCTCTATGGAGAATCACTGTCGACTACATGTATTCATGTGGAGACATCGGGAAGCAACGAGCCGACGAAATATTGCTTCGCGTGCCACTGAAGCTACACGAACAAACCCAAGATCCCAGCTCGGAGAGTAAAATCCACGCCGGTGATATAGTGGGAGTCCTCAAAGAAGTGAATCAAATATGTTTTGAGCACCAGCGAGAATCTGTAAGGCGGACAGTATGCAGGGTGGGTGTTTCTCTTTCGTTACTCGCCATTACCACTCTTAAGCAGAGCAATTAGATTGCAGCGCAAACATTGATGCAAGATAAGGAGTATGGATTAGCCGCTTCATACTGTACCTCGGCCGAGGACTGGTCAGGTTTAGGATGCGTTGTCGATCACGTGCTCGATGAATACATTATATCGGGTGAGTCGTTTACTTCTGAGATGAAATCTCTATGTTTCTTAAGCAATTCTGTGTCTATCTAGGCGCACAAAAATTTTCACAGTATGCCTCAGCTATAGCTCCATCAGTACAGGAGCTTCATACGCAAGCAATCTCGCAAGGAGTATTTATCCACCGCTTGATGTTTGCTGTGCGCTACGCGCATTTTCAAGAACTGCTGGAGAAACACGATTATCAAAACGCCGCTTCGGACCTTGTAGCCATATTACAAGATGAGCTTGCCCCAAAATCGTGGTGGGCCGTTGTTTTATGTGATGCAGTGCCGCTTTTGCAATACAGTAAGCTCTGGCGCTGGAATCTTCTAGCAAATTCGCATTCATAACTTTCTTTATAGGGCCATCGCTACTCCTGTCTTCCGCAAGCGCTTCGCTGCTGCTCCATACAGTTGAGGAAATCTTCGTCCGAACATCTCAAGGATCTGGCGATGATTATCTATCCGTTCTGACACGGATGATTGACGGCGGGGGTGAAAAAGAAGCTCTTGAGCGGTTGAACACTGTGCGACTGGCTCTGGCAAGGTATTTTGCCCGATATACTGTCGTGGATATCTCCGGAAGATGAATCATGTACGTATATCTTACCCATTTGCGCAGCAACCTTTTGTAGACATTGAAAAGATTAAAGCCTATGTGTACTTTTTCGTCCTCAGAAGCGAGGCTATTCACCATTGCCAAGGGACCTTGTCCCTGCTATGCAACTCCCTCTCTACTTCTTCAGAAGACCAGAACCTTAATGTCCCCATTGCTCGGGTTCACGGGCGCTGGTTTTCTATGTGTGGACCGCGGCAATGTCCCAGCTGAAAGCATTGTCTCGCTACCTGTCCGACATCTAAAGACTGTCACTCGGCGTTTGCATTGACGCTTCTAATCATCTTATCGCACTTCTATCTCGCTCACAATGTTACCCCATCCATAGTTAATTTTGAATCATATTAGGATGTACTTCCGTCTCTGCCTTGTATAAAGAGGAGAGTGAAGATTTGCTAAACCCCATACCCAGCTTTTGTTATTCGACCATCTCTCTCGTTGAATAATCTTTCCCCTTGCATCTTCCCATTTGCCAAATATTGCGCTCTTCGAGATGTGCTTTGTTCTCCATCTCCACGAAAAATACACATCCTGCAATCATGAGGTTCTAGTTAAGCGCGAAAAGGTGATTCTCTGCTATGAGAACAATCCACTTTTTAACTAAACGCATTTTGTACTTAGGTTGATTGTATTGATGGATATTGCGGTATCAGCAGGGCACATTTGCGAACGCAACATGACTGCGATAACACATGCGCTCGAAAGTTTGCTTTTCTATTAAATGCAGGTTTAAATGTCCTATTGATTTACCTTCTTGCACCGTTAGAATGCGCCCCGACCAGTCGATGATAAGGAATGAGGTGGAGGGTAATTGTGACAGGTGCCGCTTTGGAGTTTGAGGAAAGGTCTTAATATGCTCTATCTTTGCTTTTGCCTAGAATTCACTGCTAGCATGCATTGAAGTTGTCGTAGGGTGATGACCCTTCACAGTGCATTCTTTAAATCTCGCAACTATAACCCACGCTAACTCTGAAACTTACATTGCTAGTGATGCTGAAGGAATACTTCGTACATTCACTTGACTGTCGGTAGTGGTACTATTTATAGCTAATCAAGATCAGTACAAATTCCAATTGCCGCGAAGCTCGAGTGTATGCGGTAAGTCTGAAAGAGCTCACCGAGAAATTTCTGAGATCCCGAATTTTCTAACAGATTAGCAGCGTTAACGAACGTCAAAGAACCTTTTGCCCGGTTCACCGGGATCTATGTTCTTATACAGCACCACGCGGTCAATTCAATTCGGTTTCCCTTTCCTGGGAGATCTGCAAAAGCTTAATATAATGAGAGTGATAGCGCTATAGCAAAGTATGGCATGCTGTAGCTACCACATATTCGCTAGGGACGAGTGTACGTATAATCTGAAGTCGACATCAGGTTGCAATGTGTAGTATGACGGCGCTACTAGCTCCTTTTCAAATTCTGAGGTTGTCTTGATGATATTTGAGAAAAGCATTCAGGTCCTAGCAGCCTAGGCCAGTAACTCGATGCAAGGCACATTTAGTAAGTCTATCACAGGAGAGAGCGTGCTGGTCCACGCTATCTAAATGAAAACACAGTAACGATCATTGAAGTGCACAGTAGTGTCAGCTGGCAACTCCCCCAACGAGAGCAGTGAGGTACTAGCGGGTGTTTTACAGAACTTTGAGTTGGCAGTAAGCCGATCTACACAGATCAGTCAATCTGGCGGAGCACGGAGCTGTAGTACGACGGCTCTAACACCTCAAGTATGATCAGAAGAACTTGGTTCGTGGGCAAGCCGCAAACCTTCCTTGGAATACCTAAACATCTATTCGAGCGTAATGTGAGAATGGTTGCATTTATCTCGCCGCCAGTATAGCGACTTGGTAATACCTAGTTTTAGCAATTGAGGAGATTGAGTCCTGATGTGCTCTCGGACCCACATGTCTAGCACGTAATAACATCTTCCGATCCAACTAACTGGGGCAGCCTTTATTAGCGTCTTCATTAACTTCTGACGCTGTTAGAATCGGCTTACCACTGCCGCTAGCTTTGTATTTGTTACTGATATGAAAGGACAACAGACAGACCGTGGATGGTCTCGGTACGCGAGAAAATCGCGAATTCCCAGGTGCCCCGGGAAGGAAGCTTGCGTGTGCTTTCACTTGTGGGTCCACCGAACGCCGCATGGCAAGAGCTACGGCGAGCTGAACAAGCAACCCATAGGTGACTTCGGTCTAAAATAAGAGAGGTTTGAACACGCTGAACAGGGACGGGGGACGTACGCTTGTGCCTGTCATTGAGGGATGAAAGTTATTCCACAATCTGACCCTATCAGCATTCGGAAAGATGTCAAAATGTCACGGGTAATGCTTGACATAGGTCCCAGACTTCAGTATTTTTTGGAGTTCTGGAAGTTGCTAGGAGATCACCTTCACATGCGGCTTACGTGAGGCTACAGTGGGGGCTACGGTGCTTTTATATTTGGCTAGGGCCTAAGATCTGCCAATACTCGAGTTTTCATTCGAGATGACAGCGTTCTGCCGCTACATCCATGTCGATGACAATGGGGGAGAAATACTGCATGGATAAAAATTATGAAAATTCCAAGTATCGTAAAAGAATGCATTTAACTTTCGCAAAGACTCGGGCGCTCCACGCATTGTAGGATTTCGGGCTATGACTAAAAGAAGAGTCCGCCAATACCAAATAGTTCCACCACATGGGCCCCATGTGCAGTCGAAAGTCTAGCACTGTCTTCATCGCAGACCATCGATTGGACATGAACTCTAGGTTCATGATTTTCTCCGATGAAAGATTGTGCTGCGGCGTGACTGTTGCGCGTTTCTCGATGTGCTTAGAAATCGAACCCCTGCTATATCTTAGGTGAGCTCCACAACTAGGATCAATAGCTGAGCTTCCTGGAGAATAAAGCCCGAATACTATCCGTCAGAAATCTTGAACTGTGGGTTGATTGGTTTTCTTCGAAGAGAGATATCGGCTTCGAAATTGTTGTAACCCGAAATCGTTACTTGAAATATCGATCGGTGCGTTTAGAAAACCCACGTGTTCCGAGATCTGTGAAATAATTCCATGTAGATTAATAACTAAAACTGCGTTAGAAAAGGCTTAAATACTACGTGCCAGCGATCTCACTTGCCTTACGCGTGAATGAGCACTGATGAGATATCTAGGCGCCGTTCTGTCTGATTGAAAATACGCCCGCGTAATCACCGTATCATATATGATCAGAGAGTGGGGTATGCCAATCCTGGTACCGTTCTTATGAGTGCTATGTTCAGTAAAGTTAATAACTATCAGGCATAGAAATTCTCACCGATTTCCGGAGGAGGTTTCTCGGTCTATTTATAACCCCTATTGGCAAGGGAAAATGTCCGCAGATCAGTGCATACCTCAGCGAGGAAACGGAGAGCCTTTATGAGACCTTACACGAGGAGGGGGTCTGAAATTCATTAGGCTGGGTTTTTTCACATTCCCGAATACGCCGCATGGTTTGGAAATTAACTCTTCCTGATTTTGTCAATGTTTTATTTTTGACCTATCCTATTGCAGCATTTGGGATCTAAGAGCGGTGGAGCCTTTTTCCTGGGTAAGGAGTGAACTAAGCTTCTTGATATCGAATGCCACCCCTTCCATCCATTTCTCTGAAGGACAGATGCTTTGTTGAGGTTGTGAGTGATTAGCAGTATTTGCAAAGGAAAGGGCAATGAATCCGCTGCTTACTTATGTCCATCGTAGTCCATAGCCGCGCTGTGAAAGTGCTCCATGGCAGGAAAGGGATATGTTTACAGCTGTGCCTCTTTATTCAACTCCGCGAATCTTTCATGAATTATGTAATCCCAATAATAATCCACTGAGTAACACCGAGTTCAAGAATTACTCTACTCCACGTTTAGTAGTTCTAAATTCTCAGAATGACTCTCACCTACGCATGAGATCCTACCTTTGAGCTGAAATGTAAGGTCACTATTGAAGAATGCTACAGTGTTGGGCATGTACATGCGAGGTGAACTATACATGCTGTGGATGATGGAGAAAGAGAGGCGTCCCCAAGTAGATGGTCCATATTTGGCGAACTCAGAGTTCACGTGGTCCTACTTGCGACCGCCACCATCGCCTGGCCACTGGGCGAAATTGATTACATTGTATCCTTGCCTCTTCCTTACTTCATTGGTCCCTGCATTTCTAAGAAACAAGCGCCC
>JASFDH010002395.1:0-11047 GCA_036937195.1 Nidularia pulvinata | reverse complement strand
CTGACTAAATCACCGACATTTGAGTTAATTATAGACAAACTGACATCGGGCGATTTTGCTGACTGACAACGGACTATGATCGGAATAGATGCAGACTTTGTCTGAATTCCTTTTTTACTGAGAGTAACGGACTACATTTGATCGAGTATCAATATGCAAATGCAAGGAGGATATTGTTCTAAGAACCAGATGCACGTTACGACATGAAATGTGGGAATGACTTTCAATGTGGATGGGACGAATGTCTAGAATATCATGCTCCGGGCACCCAGCCGCCCTGAAGTTACATATGTTTTTTTCCGAATCACGACATATTCACGTCTTCCGGAATAGTAGCCATGCTGTTACCGTTTGCCCCACGAGAAAGGGGACCACTCTCCACTGCAACACTGCCAATGCTGTTCGCGACGCTACCACCATTCACCGAGCCATATCCCATGGCAGGATTCATCCCTGCATACCCCGCGGGGAGACTCGCCCCCCCGTACCCCCCGTACCCTACGGCAGGACTGGCGCCACCATATCCACCAGAGGGATTCATGCCACCATACCCCATCACCGAGTTCCCACCAGCACCAAACGCCATCCCTGGCCCCCCGCCGATCCCCATCCCGCCGAAGCCCATGCCCCCAAACATCGGCGCAAACATCGACTCCTCCCGTTGCTCCCCCATCGCACGACACTCCTCTAAGAGCTGCCTCAGTTCGCTCATGTGCCCAGATCTCTCGTCCTCCGGCATCGGGGGCACCTCGAACTCCCACCCTTCCCACTCCTCCGCCTCCCGCTCATCCTCGTCCCCTTCTTCCTCATCATTGCTATTCTCCTCTTCCTCCTCATCCAACGGCAACGTACCCAACTCGGCCCCAGTGCAATCCTCCAACCGCACCCCCATCCCAGTGAAAGTCGTCCACCACCGATCCCACCTCTCCAACCCACCCTCCTCCTCTGCTGGCCCGTCTTCGCGGTTCAAATCGCTCAGCATCGTCCGACTCAGCGCACGTACCCTCTCCAGGCGGGGGAAGGTCTTCTTCGTCAATGCAGCAACGTTTAAATCATTCGACCTCCTTATAATCGCGCCCGCCAGCGGCTCAACAGTCGCATACGCCGCCGCATAGCCCACGCCAAAAGCATGCGCGAGCCCATGCAGCCCCACATGCGCCAGGGACGCATGCGGGCGGCGCGTAAGCTCCGACGCCAAGTTGTCGTTCGGCGTGATGCGCCAGTCAGCATTGAACGCGAACGTCTGGAGGAGAGGGCAGAGCTCCAGCACGGCAGGGACGTCGATGGGGAGCGGGCAGTCGACATCGAGGTAGATGAGCCCAGCGCCGTGCGGGACGAGGAAGGCATTCACGTCAGGCTGCTCGGCGCTTGCACTTCCGCAGTCGATCGAGAGGCTCTTGAGTGCGGGGATGCTCCACCCCGCGGCTTGCTCGAGGAACTCGGCGAGGTACCCTTTTAGCCCGACCTGCTGCAGGTAGGGAAGGTGCAGCTGTACGCCCTGTGCCGCGCCCAAGTCCACATCCTCCTTCCCCTGCGCCTGAGACTCCGCAGACAGGACTTCGAAGTCGATCTGGGCCGCAACGAGGTACGGCAGCGCGTCAAGCGCCCAAATAACCTTCGGCAGCTCCTCGCATGGCACGTTCCAGTGCACCGTGCGCAAGCTCCTATGCGCATGCGTCGCTAGTGCGTCCGCAACGGGGCCAAACGTAGTCCCCATCGGCCAATCAACAATGAAGATCTCGAGGTTGGGACAGTGCCCAATGAGCGTGATGAGTGCGTGCTCGAGGTCCGGCAGCGTGGTGCCCCGCGCGGCGGAGGCGTAGTACCGCGTGAGGTGGATGCGGCGGGTCCACCACCCGAGGGAGGCGGTGGTGGTGGAGGATGGTGTGAGGGAGGAGGGAGAGGACAGGATGCGGCTGAGCGCGAGGAGTCGTGTGGGATCGTTGAAGAAGAGGCAGCGGAAGAGGAACTCGGCACCGAGGCGCCGCCAGGATTTGCAGGTCGACATGATGGCCTGTAGGAAGGAGGGTAGGGAAGTCAGCTATAGCTTTGGAGCTTGCGTGTACAGACGTACCTTCTTGGTCGCGTAGCTCCGTCTTTGGATGAGGTTTAGCGCTTCCTGCGGAGTGCGGAGTGTCCATTCCCCAAACACGTTCTTGAACCACGCAGATTCCGCCATTGACGTGGGCAGGCCATACTGGAAGATGACATCCTCGTCTGCGGCAATGTCGAATATTTGGGTCCAGATTTCTGCTGGAAGGTCAATGGGTGGAGGTGGCAAGGTCGATGTCATGCTGGGCCTAGAGGTCGTTATGGACTCCAATTGTGGTTGTCTAAGGAAGGAGGAAAATGAGGAGCAGGAATCTCGGGATGGTACATGTACACGTACCGTTAAGCGTTAAAAGTTAGATATCTAGAGAGTGAGAATGTCGAGCGTGGCAAGTTGAAATATACTCCTATTTATAGAGTTGCAGTAGCAATCAGAGTAGTCAAAAATGTACTCATAGTGTTGGCACACGTACTGGTGAGCGTTAGAGATAGTGCTCGCGGATGTATGTTCCGAAAGTTCCTATTTGTGTAGCTGGTTTACAGCTAAAAGAATGGTAAGCAATCCGGAATAAAAAGTACAAGCAATCTCAAGCGTACGAGTGGTCGTCAGATAGTGTCGTTCGGAGCAGTTCTCTTGGCGGCAGGTGGTGTCGGTAGAGGCTGATCGCACTGATTCAAACCTGCTTCTGTTGAACCAGAATGTGGACCTACAGAAAACCATAAAATCAGCAAACGTAAACGTGCTTACGAGTAGTGGGATAGATACCTATAGCTGTCGTTTTATCTCTGTTTAGCTGTGCAGCGGTGTTGACTTGTGCTCGTCGAGGGAGTAATGCTAGAGCCGGGCTGGTACTTTCCAAATGAAAGAGGACGGTAGTGTGATCCGGATGGGCTTCTATCAAAACAGTATGAAGGCGCACAGGAGAGCAAATGATCAGCAAACGCGAAGGCAAGGTACGAGCAAGCCAGTGCATACATGATATCGTTTAAACCCTATGCTCCACAAAGCGTTACGTATTCGTCGTGCGTGACCCAGTTGAAGCGGTTCGAAAGATATCCAGCAATCTTCGAATGTAGTGTGGATTCGGAGGTACTCCTATCAGGGTAGAGTCGAATCTTTGAAGGTCCTGGAGCAGAACGAAACATAAGCAAAGGTAGATACAAAGTACGAGCAAAGTAATACGCACGTGTATTGTTCAATCCCTATACCACAAAGCGATGGGGGCGCCTCGTGCTCTCCGCACTGCTGGTCCGAGCTCGATTGTTGATGTTGTGTTGTTGAAAGCTGAATGAAGGATGAGGTGAGCAACGAGATTCAAGAGATTGGACTCGTAGACACGTACCGTACAGACCGTTTTCAAAAGTAGCGTTCTTGGAGACGTGCTTCTGGGCTGGGTGATCGCGTCGATTCGGTATGCACTCCTGTTAAACAGAGTGTTTGGGAGCCTGGGAAAGTAGATCGAACCTCAGCAACTGCGATTCATACGAAGAATAAGTAGTTCCGTACCTGTGGTCGTTGCAGCTTTTTAGAACAACACTAGGTGTTCGTTGCGGTGTGGTGTGTGGTGATTGAAATCCAACCAGTTGATCAAGCCGAACAACGGTGGGCGGCATTTCCGATTCACGAATCGCGTAACATAACATCGTTCACGTGATCGAACTTAATCCCAACAAAATATAAATAATAAAGGAAAATAGCCCAGCCAAAATCAACATCGCCAAACTCTGCTTGCTATCCTTCCCGCTCTCGCGCCACCGTCCCAGGTCAGATGTCCTCGATGCCCTTCCCCGCCTGGCCAGGTCACCTGTGCGATCAGAAGATGCGCCTTGTCTAGTGTCAGTCTCGAGGGTTCTGGCCGTGTCAGCTCCGTTTCCCAGCGCCTGTACCGACGATCTCACGATAGCTTGTCATGCTGGATATGGCCTATAGCTAACTAGCTCTGTGCATGGTCACTGGTGGAGTACTCGAGTACGACGAGGTCCGTGGACGTGCGCCGCCATCTCGGCGCGTCGTCGAGCGTGACAGGCTAAAATGGAGGGCGGGATGTGCGCCGCCGGCGATCGGATCTTGGCCGTGCACGTCTATTACCCCACAGTTGCCCCATGGTCACGGTCCCCGGACCTCCACAAAGAATTCGAACGCCCAAGCCGCCGTGCGCATTCCCACCTATATAAACCGCCCCCGGGTCTTTCCATCCTTCAGAACCAGACCACCAGCCGTCTTCCTGTCTTTGACATCCCCTTCTCCACCTCCACTACTTACATCCCTTCCTACCCCTTCGCCTCACTCTCTCTCAAGATGGCCGACACCCAGACCACCCCGAACACCATCGAGATCAACGACGCCATCTTCTGCACGCACTTCAAGGAAGTCGTGAGTGCCCCTTCATTTACCTCTCGTCTCCGCGAGCCCATCGCGACTGATCGAGCTTACGCTGATGTCCCCGTCCTGGTTGACAGTGCACTGAATGCGGATTTGACGGGAGAGAAGAGAACGATGCCTTCTTCGGGGTGCGTAATCGTCGTCGTCATCGTCGTGTGCCGGGGATGCTTATCGCGTTCGTGGTGTAGTTTGACCCAATCGACCGCGAAGGCATCGAGGCCCCCGCTGCCACTGTGAACAAGGACGGCCAGTATCAGTGCAAGAAGCATGCCTCGACTGGTAAGCGCAGCTCTCCTCGCTCATTTCCCTTCTCTTATTCCACTCTTCCTTCCTTTTCCTCTTTCCTTTCCTTCTTCCACACAAGGTTGCACGCAATGTTACGGCTGGAAGAAGCAGCTCACGCGCGCACGCACTGCCGCGAAGAAGGCCGGGAAGAAGTAGCCCCCTTTCTCTCCAACAGTTTGTTTTCAATTGAGGTCCAAGTTTGCAATCCGTGGATATGTACATGTGTATTATCATTAGCATTATTGCACGCGCGAGTATGAATAAAGGATGAAGTGTGTATCTTTCATCCTAGTGATGATGAGTTCGGATGTGATACGCGTGGGTGAACGAAGGAGCTCCCGCCGCAGAAGCATGCTCGGGATGTTGCGAAGTGCTTTCGATGTCGACAACGACGCCATCGCTGGAGGTATTCTTGTATGGTAGCTACCAAGCTCTATTTTAGCTATATATACTAACAAAGGCCATTTAGAGCGTACCGTCCGCCTCGCATTATATCCGATCCCATCTCAGAAACGTATCCTGACCCTAATCACGCACTACGACGCGTCTCCCGAATTACATCACGTGGTGTGCAAATGGTTTCAAGCATCCCAGTCGGTCCCCGGATTCCGATCAGATTCATCAAGGTGGCTCTCCTCCCCCGTCGCCGCCCATTCACTAGTCTAGCCACTGAAGCACTCTACTGGACACGATCTGCTTAGCTGACAGCATATAGGACCCCTCGTAGATCTTACTCTTCTTGGGCAATGTCAGATTCTGGCGCTCGTGTCATGTACTTTTAGCCTAGTTTCTAGCTTGGGCGCGTCACGGCTGTTCCCAAGACGTGCAAACTGGCACAGACTTTTCTACCGAGAGGCTTCGAGCATTTTGCTTTTGAACTACCGAAGCAACGATGCCTATCACCGAAGAATCCACAGACGCCTCCGCCCCCGCTCCACGCCGGTGTAAATCCTACTCTCAGACGCCGGCGAAGTACGTATGCGCGCGCTGCGAGATGGTGCAGCCGCGCACGCTGTATTGCGATGAGCTAGATTGCGGTGTACCCTACTGCCTTCTATGGTGGGCGTTTGAAGATCGACGCATATTGTGGGTACTATTGTAAGTACCATAAGGAGTATTGCGGGAAGTACGTGTCTCTCTTACCCTCCTTCCCTCCCCTGCCCACCCCCCGTTCATCCCCTCATCCCGCGTTTCTAATTCCCCGTCCACACAGAACCGTCCACCACTTCATCCTCACCCTCACCGACAGCTTCCCCCCATCACGCGCAAATTCTCTGTCCCTGCGTGATACACCTTCTGCGAGCTACACTATACGATTCAGTACACCATGGATGCCTGGAACCTCGGCACCTGCACGAGTTCGCGTTTGTGTGCCCTGGCAAGCACACGTTCTACCTGCTTGAGCGGAGGGAGGAGGTACTGCAGCTGGTAGACGCGCATGGGTGAGTACAGGAGGCGGCAGGGAACGTGAGGAGGGAGGAGGAGGAGCAGGTTATTCGGCTGGCCGCTGGTGTATACTTATGATTTTGGGATGCGTTTTCTTGTGTTTAGTCGTGGAGGTGGTTGCTGAGTCTGCAGTACATTAGGTAGGATAATTAGGTACGTGAGTTCATATTCAAGGGGGAGAAAATACCCATTGAAGCCTGGCCGCTGTTCACCTACACACTCGGTTCATCTCCTCTCCACTCATCCACATCTGCGTCTCCTCCCCCTTCTCCTGTGTCTCATTTTTCATCTCATACCGCCCTTTTCTCCTTCCAAGCGCCTCCCTCCTCCTCGCCTCTCTCCTCTTCTCCTCCGCTTCCTTGCTCTTCCCCTCCGCCTCTTACTGTTCCCTTCCGCCTCCTTCATCCTCTGCACCTTCTTCGTTTCTTCACGCACGGCCTCCTCCCTTCCCTCTACTAACACCCCCTTCTCCTGGCTGCGCCCCCGTTAAAGATTACAGAAGTCACCTGAGCTGGAGTGCCCCCAAAGCCGCCTTCGCCAAGCCCCACCCTACCGTAAGCAGCTCGCCCTGCGCAGGTGGGCGCTCACGACCTCTGAGCTCGGTGCGACATTCAAGCCATTGCGCGACCTGGATATGGTGGTGGGTGGTGGTGAATTATGAAAGAAGGTGGGAGAGCCATTTAGAGGGGTATATAGTAAGGGGAGGGAGGGGAGGGGAGGGAGCAGTCGCACTTGTTTTAGTGAGGGAGAAGGGCGGGATGTGGATGATATTTGACACAATTTATTTTGTATTAATATTATGTATTGCTTATATGTACCTACAGCTGTTGTGAAACTGCTTTCGAGCTCCTCTTTGCCCTCGGAACGAGTTGGGGGACGAACAAATAGGGGCAAAGAACGCGTTATCACGTGTACAGAAGATTGCTGAATCTCAGTCCGACTCCCTGCCAGAACGCAACCTTCGCTCCTCGCCATTGACAAGAAGCCGTCACCTTGAAGATGTTCCCGTTTTCTTCTTTTTGGACACCAAGAGTCACTGTACGCTTATAGATCTCCATGGTTGACTGGTCGCCCCGACTAGCCGCGCTGCATCCCCCATGTTCTCAAGTTCGACAGCTCCTAGTGCCATTGATGCAAACAGCCGTGACTAGATCTCCCACAACCTCATTCTTCGCTTAGCCATACTGGTCCACAACGACATCTTCCTTAACTCCCTTCGGATATGTCCGAAAGTTACTCTGGCGTCTACCCGTTTGATATTGTGCGTCCGCATCACTCACTGGCTTTTCTGCCATGTATCTCGACGTTTTTGCCTGCGTCCTTGCGCTGTCCCTCGTCCTCTATGGATATCGCAAGCGCAGATACTCACTTCCCCTGCCTCCAGGTCCGAAGAAGCTTCCGTTGGTTAGCAACTTGTTCGATATGCCCAAAGGCTCTGAGTGGGTGACGTTCGCGAAGTGGAGCAAGACCTACGGTAAGTCGCTTCTACGTACACTACGGGGCACTTGAGATATGAGATGACACTTTTTGATGTTTTTGGGCTCGGATATTATTCATGCCAGCGCACCCGGTCTCGAGTTTGTCATTCTAAACTCGGTGAAGGACGCGAATGAGCTTTTGGATAGGCGCTCAGCCATTTATTCCAGCAGGTGAGTCGGGCTATTCCTGGCCTATACACATTTCTGAATGGTAATAGGCCTCAATTCACTATGGTCTCCGAGCTGTGAGCATAGCACCTTCTTAAATATACAAACCGACATCGCTCAGATGTCACTGTTCTTCTAGTATGGGTTGGGGATATCAGTTTTCCATCATGCCATACGGCCAGAAGTGGCGTGAGCGGCGCCGGTTGTTCCAGCAGCACTTTTCTCCCACCGATACCGAAGTGCACAAACCACGTATCGTAGAATCGGTGCGGAACCTGCTGATTGGATTTCTTGATCGCCCAGACGATTTCTTCGGGCAAGTTCGATAGTAAGTCTTAACTTCTTATGTTATGCCGAATCTAGCGCTTGACCGTGACTGGTTGCATTAGCATGATAGGTGGCCTCGTACTCTCCATCGCGTACGGCATAAATATCCTCCCCTCCGATGATCCCCACATCGACTTCGCTGAGAAAACGCTGAAGGAGGGACTGAAGGCCGGTGTCCCGGGGACGTTCCTAGTTGATCTGATCCCAGCGCTGAAGTATGTCCCGCATTGGATTCCTGGTGCCGGATTCAAGAGGAAGGCGAGGGAGTGGCATAAGAATGCGATAAGGTTTCGGGATGGGCCGTTCGAAGCGAGTGAGGAAGCGATAGTGAGTGCTTTTATGATGAGAGTGCATTGTAGATTCGTTGATAGTGTTTTTATAGGCGAAAGGAGCAGCTACGCCCTCGTTCACTTCTTTCTGTCTCGAAACGCTGGATGCGTCGAAAGACATCGAACATCACCGCGAAGTTATTAAAGACACTGCGTCAATGTTTTTCGCGGGTAAGAAGTATCAATTACTCCATGTTGAGTTGAGTATTAATTTCAAGGAAAGCCGGATCTGATACGACAATCGCAGCAATTAATATCTTTCTTCTTGCCATGCTTGTCTATCCCGAAGTTCAAGCCAAGGCCCACAGGGAATTAGACAAACTGTTGCAGCATGAGCGTCTCCCCCGGTTTGAAGACGGAGCTTCGCTGCCTTATTTGTCTGCTGTATTGAAAGAAGTCCTAAGGTGTGTTGTCCTTAAATTTTTCTCGGTTACGCCGACTTGAATTAACTCCTGACTAGATGGCGTCCCCCTACACCAATAGGTTAATCGTCCTTGTTCTATATCTCATTTTGGAAGTGTTCATCGGTAATAGGTGTACCTCACTGCTTGGATAAAGACGATGTCTATAACGGATATTGTATCTCTGCCGGGTCCGTCGTGGTAGGTAATATCTGGTGAGCAAAGAGAAGGCGCAACGATGTTTACTTTCAATTCTCACTAGCACGTAGGGCTATGCTTCACAACGAACAAGATTACCCAGATCCAGAGTCCTTCGACCCAGAGAGGTTCATGAAAGACGGCAAAGTCAACGAAGAAATTCGAGATCCTTTCTCGTTCATCTTCGGATTTGGACGAAGGTAGATCCTCCAGGTTGCGCACTGTGAAATTTCATCGGAGTTGATTCAGCTTTATTTGATTCAGGATCTGTCCTGGCTCCCATATTGCGCTGTCGATTTTTTGGATGGCCGCAGCGTCCATCCTGTCAACTTTTGAAATAAGCAAGGAAGTCAACTCTACGGGGAGAGTTGTTGAGCCTGTCATGGAATGTGAACCGGGACTAGTCGCGTGAGTATTACCAAACCGTTCTCATTGTATTGATTATTCTCAACTGGATCTTTTTATTACAGCCATCCCTTACCTTTCAAGTTCAGAATTACGCCTAGATCAAGAACAGCAGAGGCTTTGATTCGGTCTACAGCCGAATAGATGTAAAAGTAAATTATGCAGTTCTATTTATTCATCTGTCCTCTTTCAATGCAGTCCCGCCTCAACTAATTCGATGTCGTTGCTATATAATTAGTAACTGGATATTAGCTCCGTTCTCAATCTTGTATCTGCTCAAGGCAACAATGTTTATGTGCCTTACAGCTACATCTATATATCTCGAAAAAGCCAACTAAAGATGTTTCGTGGAGCGTGATCAGAGTCCCTGGCTGGAATTCAATTAAAGCGGCTTTCTCCTCAATGACTACTACTCGAAAGTAACTCGCCTTGCGAATCAGCGCGCGGACAGCTTCTGAGCTCGGGGATGAATTCAATCCACTGGCGAATCCAGATGTCGCCATAATGAACTCGAAGGAGCGATGGGAAAACCATTTGCAAAGGTATATAACGAGAAACGGGAAACGATAGCTATATAAAAGTAAGAGAAGAAGCTTCTGGCAGATGATGGGGCTCAAGGGATTGGAAGAGAGGGAGTTCAGTTTCCTGAATGTGATTTTGATTTTCTGCGCTGGAAGAGATAGAGGTACATGACATTTCTTCGGTGTATTTGTATATATATATATTCTCGCGCTCTGGGGTATTATGAGTAGGGAAGCGCGGTCGATTAGAGGCGGGTCTCTCATTACCCAAGGGCTCTGCTCCTTTTTAGAGCAGATAAGCAGAACCGAATAACGCGTCGATGAGCTATATCACGTACAACTCTACTATATTCCTTCAAACTAGACAGTCATATGATGTCATATTGAAAGCTCAAGCCTGGACTGAGCTAGTAGTGCTCGACAATTTAATTTGTCCAAACCTCCATTTCCCGAGTCTGTGCAATATCCGTGGTTGTCTGTTCATGTCTGTGCACGTCTGTGCACGTCTGTGGCCGTCCAATATAGATCTGTGCATGTCCGTGCACGTCTGTGGCTGTCCAATATGAATCTGTGCATGTCCGTGCATGTTTGTGCCGGTCTGTGGCAGTCTGTGGCAGTCTGTGCATACATCAGTGTGGGTCTGTGTCAGTCTGTGCTTGCATTGGTGTGGGTCTGTGCTAAGGAAGCATTAGTCTGTGCAAAGTTCTATACATGAATTAAGTATATTTAATGCATGCCCAATGGTTCATATAACATTCAGGCGTGCCCTTCCAGTATAATATATTCAGAAATTCTACCTTTCGTTTCGCTCCTGTTATAATCAAAGAATGTCATATTATTTGTAGGGATGGAAGGAAGGTACTCGAGTAACATCACCAATAGTTTAAGTGAGGACCATCTACGCATCTATCGAGTGAGTCGAGCCAAGTTGTTTGCTTGTTGTATCATTTGCATCATTGTAGCTACTGGTTGTCATTGCAATCGTGACAGACTTGCTCTCCTTTGAATCGGTATTCCCAACGACAGTCGAAGAATAGTGGCGGAACTTTATGCCTGG